>JAPDVR010000012.1:5015804-5153304 GCA_026230005.1 Gila orcuttii
TCCCAAGAGGGAACGAGAGGAGGACGAGGAGGATTTAGTCTCCTCGCTCCTCTCAGGAACCTGATGACCAGGTCGTGCTTCCCTACCGACTTACCTTCGACTAGGTCATGGTGTGCGGCAATGGCGGCAACATAGACCTTAAGGGTGGAGGGAGACAGCCTTCGCTCCAACCCTTGCTGAAGGAAGGAAAGCACAAAGCTGATCGAGCATCTCCGGGGGTCTTCTCGGTGAGAAGAGCACCAGTCGACGAAGAGGTTCCACTTCAACGCATAGACGTGTCTCGTGGACGACGCTCTAGCGGAAGTGATGGTAGCCGCCACCGCTGGTGGAAGGGTACTCAAACCTACCTCGAGCCGTCCAGGAGCCACACGTGGAGGCTCCAGAGATCGGGGCGAGGGTGCCACAGGGTGCCCCGTCCCTGAGAAAGAAGGTCCTTCCTCAGAGGAATGGGCCAGGGAGGTGCTGTCGCGAGGAGTGCAAGTTCGGGGAACCAGGTCCGGCCGGGCCAATACGGCGCGACCAAAATGACCTGCTCCTCGTCCTCCCTGACCTTGCGCAAGGTCTGCGCAAGAAGGCTCACTGGGGGAAACGCATATTTGCGGCCCGGCGGCCAGCTGTGCGCCAGTGCATCCGTGCCGAGCGTGCCCTCGGTCAGGGAAAAATACAGGGCGCAATGGGTCGAGTCGTGAGAGGCAAACAGATCTATCTGTGCGTCCCCGAACTGGTCCCAAATCAGCTGAACCGACTGGGGATGGAGTCGCCATTCTCCAGGGAGGGGCTGAAGCCGTGAGCTCGTCGGCTGCACAGTTCAGGGCTCCGGGAATGAAAATGGCTCGAAGCGACCTCAGATGCTTCTGACTCCATAGAAGGAGGTGGCGGGCGAGTTGTGACATACGGCGGGAGCGTAGACCACCTTGATGGTTGATGTACGCTACAGTAGCGGTATTGTCTGAGCGGACTAGTACGTGTTGACCCCTGAGCAACGCCCGGAAGCGGTGCAGGGCAAGGCGTACTGCCAACAACTCGAGGCAATTGACATGCCATAGCTGCTGGTGTCCTGTCCAGGAGCCCGCAGCAGCATGTCCATTGCACATGGCGCCCCAGCCCGTGGTGGAGGCATCCGTGGAGACCACAACATGCCGGGAAGCTCGTTCCAGGGGGACACCCGCCCTGAGAAAACTGAGGTTCGACCACGGGGTGAGGAACTGACGGCAGATCGGAGTAACTGGTACCCGGAGCGTGCCTTGATGCCATGCCCACCTCGGGACTCGGTCGCGAAGCCAAAGCTGAAGCGGTCTCATATGAAGCAATCCGAGCGGCGTGACCGCGGCTGCAGATGCCATATGCCCCAGGAGCCTCTGAAAATGTTTCAGTGGAACCGCATTCTTGCTCCTGAGATGTCTCAGGCAAGTCAGCAGTGACTGCGCGCACGCGCTCGCTCGTAAGCTGCGCGGACATGGCGACCGAGTCGATGTCCATACCGAGAAAAGAGATTCTCTGCACGGGGCAAAGTTTGCTCTTCTCCCAGTTGACCCGAAGGCCCAGACGAGCTAGGTACCGGAGCACTAGGTCCCTGTGTTCGCAAACCTGATCTCGAGAGTGAGCTAGGATCAGCCAGTCGACGATATAACTCAGGATGCGAACCCCGTGTTCCCGAAGGGGAACAAGGGCAGCCTCGACGACCTTCGTGAAGGTGTGAGGAGACAGGGCTAGCCCGAAAGGGAGAACCGCGTACTGGTATGCCTGCCCCTCGAAAGCAAACCGTAGGAACGGTCTGTGTCGAGGAAGAATGGAGACATGAAAGTAGGCGTCCTTCAGGTCGATCGCTGCAAACCAATCCTGGGGCCGCACGCATTCGAGAACGCGTTTGGCGGAGAGCATCTTGAACGGCAGCCTGTGAAGGGAGCGGTTCAGCACGCGCAAGTCCAGGATTGCCCGTAACCCACCGGTTTTCTTGGGGACAATGAAGTAGGGGCTGTAGAAGCCGGACCTCATCTCGGCTGGAGGGACAGTCTCGATCGCACCCTTCGCCAGCAGGGTGAGAATCTCAGCTCTCATGATGGGGGCATTGCCACCGACCACAATGGAGCGGACTCCCCGGAAGCGGGGAGGAGACCGTGCGAACTGAATCGCATAGCCGAGCCTGATGGCGCGCGTGACCCAGCGGGACAGACGGGGAGCTCTATCCAGGCTCCCAGGAACTGAACCAGCGGGGTCATGCGGGCCACAGGCGTCCCCCCGGGGGGGCAGCGAAGCGGAGTAACTGGCCCAGACGTGGACGGCATAGCGGCCCGGTGTGGGGGCACGGTTGCACCCGCGCCCTGGCAGAGGGGGCCAGGGGAGGACCATGCTGGTCGTCCCGCGGGGGCCTGCTCTGCCAGGGGTCTGGCGACAGAGGGGGACAGGGGCGAAGCGGTCCGTGGACGGCACGCCGTGTCAAGCACCTCTGGGACAGAGGGGGACGAGGAGAGCACGGCTTGTGGGCGGCGCTCTGTGTCGTCCGAGAACTCTGTCTTCCCAGAGACGGGAGAGTCAGTTCTTAGGAGAATAAGGATTTTTCCCCGGCCCTCCACCGGGGAAAGGAGTGGTCCTGCTACCAACTCCTGGAAGAACTGAGTCCCATCTCTGTGGAGCCCGTCTCAGGAGCGCCGCTTAACCTGGCACGTAGCGGGGGGCGGGGCTGGAGAGGGCTGTGGCGTCCGCCCGCGGCTTCCAGAGCCGGCCCGTCTCTTTAAACGGGCGGGGTGGGAGCCGCGGGGGGGGCGCCTTCGGCAGTGGGCAGGCCGAGGGATCGGAGCGGACGGCGGGCCATCGGGACAGAATCACGTCAGTCTGCACATGGGCGGTTGAGAGCTGTTGGGCGAAGTTCTCAACCGCACCGCCGAAGAGGCCGACCTGGGATATGGGAACGTCGGACAGACGGGGCCGTGCGACATTCAGCACATCAGACAGGTTCAGCCACAGAATGGTAGGCATCACCTGACCCAGGGAGCGTACGGCCACTTTCGTCGCTCGGAGAGCAAGGTCAGTGGCGGCGCGCGACTCAGTGAAGAGCCCTGGGTCAGTCCCGCCCTCGTGCAAGTCCATGAGCATCTGGGTCGAGGACCAGCAGAATGGCCATGGCCTGCAGAGAGGCGGCTGCCAGTCCCGTGGTGCTATAGGATCTCGCCACAAATGTAGACGAAAACTATAGACCACGGGCGGGTGCTTAGGATTGCGCCGAGAAGAAGCACTCTGAGGACACATAGCATCGCAACAGAGCGTTCAGCCGGGGGAACCCCAGTGTACCCGTGACAGCGGCCCCATCAAGGGGGGAAAGGCGGATGAGATCAGCGAGCGGTCCTGAGAAAACCAGGGGGTCTTCTGGGACTTCGAGATCTCATCATGCACGTCCGGGAGGGAAGGTATTGGGGTTTGCCGTGGACGAGGGTCGGCGGCCTTACCCAAAAACCAATCGTCCCAGGAAAGCATGGCCGTCATCTCTGGATCAGACTCAGGCACAGCTGTATGCACACCAGAGGGTGGCAGCTGTGACGAGTCGTCACTTCGCAGAGAATCAAACCCACCTTGTGAAGCTGCTACAAACATAGTATCATCCTCTGTAGCTTTAAATGAAACACACGGGCCACCAGAGGGTAGACTCGTGGGAATCACCTATTCACTAGCGGGCACCGCCGTTGAGGGGAGGCTGGGGTCACGGACACGGAGTCGGCGCCTTGTTCCAGACCAACACCCTCAGGTCACCCTGGCCACCAGCCGAAGATCGGGGGGTGGATGAGGGGACTCTCACTCTTGCGAGTTCACCGAGTCTCGACCTATATGACGCGATGATCATGTTCCCACAGAGAGAACATGAGTCATCCACGAGCGCTGCTCTAGTATGATCAAGCCCAAACATACTAGACAACGCTCGTGCCCATCAGAGTCCGATACCAAGCTGCCGCAACCATTCGTTTTTTTTTTTTTTTTTTAAATGCACGGGCGAGCCGTCTTTAAAAAGACGTGCCGCGTGCGCTCTTTTAGAGAGAAAACTCAAGTGTTGAAGCGCCCGGGGAAGCACGCACTCTCTGATGAACCACTGCAGAGATAAGCAGGAAGCACGCACTCGCCGGAGATCGCCGTCACACCAACACTCGAGGCACTCGTTCGTGAAGCTGATAATTCAGAGTTGGCTTGTGGAGAGAAGAATACACTTGGCTCCGAAGCGAAAACGAAAACGGGGAAAGTTACGTCATGCAAATTCCGCAGACCCATGGCATTTCTTTGCCATTGGCTCGTTTTGTAATACTCGAAGTTGATAGGCTTTCTAAGCGAAACCCCATTCGTCGTCATCCGACGTAACTCGGAGTGACAACGAAAGGGAACATAATTTTTCCCATATTCTCTGTTGCGGATCATCTCTTCCCAGTCTGTCAGTAACGCTCAGGGGTGTGTTTCCCGTACAACGGTGTAACTCGCTGATTAACTACCATAGTATGAAGCAAAGTTGAAGAAATCAAGTAGCTAGTCACGACTGTTTCTTGAAACCGTGCTGTCGAAAATTGATCGTTCAACCACATTGGTTAATGACGTCACGCAGGAGTGGAGTAATAACTACTTTTAAAGAATCTGTTTGAGATTGAATTAATGCTAGATGTTTTGCTATAAATTACAGACATGGCATCTGAGGACTATTTCTAATTTTTCTCAGTTTTTTTGCTTTATTTCCAGAATCATTAACAGGCTCGTTCTTATGTACTAGAGCACGTTCACACATGTGCACTCTTCAAAAACAACACTTTAAATCTCTTGAAAAACTAAAAGACGTAAATGACATTTATATGTATTCTAAATAAAAGATATAGATTGTACTGAATGTCAGCTTGCTTATTTTGCTCAAGATAAGGGTTTATTGAGTCCACATGTCATGCAAACTAGAAACTCTGCTTCTAACCACAGGTCGACGCTGTCGTTCCAAACACACACTTTGTGATGCTGTTTGTGAATGTTTGTTGAAACTACGGTTTCGGGAAACACAGACTCGTTGAACTGTTGATAACAACAGAACTTGCGATCATAGTTGGCTAACGATGCTTTCCTTCTGAAAAGCACACTGTGCTCTGATTGGTCGGCTG
Organism: Gila orcuttii; assembly: GCA_026230005.1. NCBI lineage: Eukaryota > Metazoa > Chordata > Actinopteri > Cypriniformes > Leuciscidae > Gila > Gila orcuttii. The sequence continues at coordinate 5,020,919 of JAPDVR010000012.1, forward strand.
GATCAGTATGTTGTGATTGGTCAAGCTCTTCGAGTGTGTTTTGGAAATGTCCCGCTCTTAACATAACCGCCAGTTTCAACACACTACTAACTAACTCAACCAGGCCCCGCCCCTTTATTCTGCGTATGAATTATTTAAATGAGGAATATTGTGACGTGTTTGTTCCCGGAAGAAACTCAAGACTACAATGGAGGCGTTTCAGGAGTTCAGAAAAACTGACACTGATATAGAGAATAACTCCAGCTGGAGGGACTTTGGAAAATTTTTATTCACAAACAGCAACATTACACACTATAGGACCCTTTAATATTAATGTAGCATCAAAATCTGAATTCACATTCCTCAGAAGAGTTTCTTCTCCATCGCCTAATGTATTTCTCGATCTAATTGCACATTGTCTCTTAAGCTGTTGGCAGATCCTTTCACCCATTTAAAAACGTTTCTGGCAAACTGTTCACGTCCACAATTTCTTTTAAAATTGGCACAAGCAGCGTTACGCTGCCCTCCGTTTGACCCCTGTTGTCAAAGAGTAGTAAAAGACACGGATGTACACATACACTAATTGTCTATAATTAATTGATCCAGTTGGTTGCGATTAAATCTTGATGTGCAGACAAAATGAATCCGATTGACAGAGGGAAAGTCGTTCCAGATCCTTAGCCAGAAATGTGTCTGGCACAACTTTTCCAATAAAATATTGATGGCAAAACATGTTCATATATTTACATGTCTGAATTATTTAATTTGGAGTGTTTTACCAGAAAACATTTATATGCTCAAAATGTTTTATGCCGATGTGGTTTTACAACATTAGAACAGTGGATTTTCACTATAGCGTTTGGTAGCAGCCACAGATGTGTCAAACTTATTAATGTCTATTATGGTCGAGGAGCCTTTTCTCAGCCTGAAGACATGATTCTGCATTAGTCTGCATTGGTTGAGATCAGCTTTGACCTTGAAAACACGCAGAGAGCTTTGCATTATGCTTCTAGTCAGAGTAATGACACATTTGCTCATTTGATGTTAATAAATGTGTAAATCTGTGATTTGTAATGCTGCGGTGTGCGTCTGGCTGTCCTCAACACAGCGTGAGCCTCAATCCGAATTAAACATTAAACTTTGATCTGATTCGATTAGCTGGAGCAGTTATGACGTCTGGAGAAAAGCTGCTCCTGCGTTATTCTAAAATACGTTGACATTTGTCATTATTTCCAGAGGCCTCTTGAATAAAACTCAGAATAGCATGTAACAAACGTTTGAGTTACAAAAGCACATGTCAGATTCTACACCAGCAAAGATTATACATGCACCTCCTTCCCAAATACCATAATGAACCTTACAACACTAGTGTTAACATTATACATATATACCGTTCAAAAGATTTTTGTAAAAAAACATACTTCTATTTTGCAAAGATGCATTAAATTGATCACAGCTGACAGTAAGTACATTTATAATGTCACAAAAGATTTTTATTTCAAATAAATGCTGTTCTTGTGAACTTTCTTTTCATCAAAGTATGATGAAACACTAAATGTATCACGGTTTATAATAAGAGATATTTCTTGAGCTGATGTAATGATGCTGAAAATATAGCTTTGTTCACAGGAATTTATTTCAAAATATATTAAAATAGAAATTAGTTATTTTACATTGTAATAATATTTCACAATGTTACTGTTTTTACAGTATTTTTGAACAAATAAATGCAGCCTTGGTGAGCAGAAGAGACTTCTTTCAAGAACATTAAACAATTAAAATGACCTCAAACATTTGAAGAAAAGTGTAAACTGTTTGCTCCATATAAGAGTTAAAATAACCTTAGGCTACTGCATTTGCAAAAGTGAAGACAATGTCGTTCCATTCAGGATCCTGATTGAACCTCAAGACTTGTATTGTGATATTTTGCGTATGCATATGTCCGATCGGAAGTTTTTTTCAGGAATGGACTGATTCTGAACCAAACGTTTTGACATTGTCTTCACGGTTGAGTTAATCCGTGAGCGTTGAAAGTGGAATGACTGGTATAATCACAATCCCATGCATTAATTGAGGCTCTGGAGAGCCTGAGAGAGAGAGAGACAGAGAGAGAGAGAGACAGAGAGACAGAGAGAGAGAGAGAGAGAGAGAGAGAGAGAGAGAGAGAGAGAGAGAGAGAGAGAGAGAGAGAGAGAGAGAGAGAGAGAGAGAGAGAGAGAGATTATCTGAGCTGGATGTGTTTGGTGAATACAGAGTAGATACTTTCATCACTTTATCCACCACAGTGATTAACACGACTGATAGAAAGATCAAGACTTTGCTCTCAGGGGTTACTCTTCTCTGCTCTGATCTGAATTGCTTTTACATTCATTTTAATCAGTTATTTTTATTTACCAAGTCACTACTGCTCATAATAGGGTTATTTATCTGAACAAACCCTAACTCTAACCACAAAACCTATGCTATTCAAAATATACTCCTCAAATCTGTAGCCTGACAACAACATTGAAGCATCACAGCAATATATCTAGAATATCATGTGACTTCAACAACTGAAACAAATATGAAATCCAAATAGAGGTTTAGCCGACTTGTGACTTTGGTATCCTGATATGAGTTTAATGTTAACAAAAAGGTTTTTTTTCTTTCTTTTTCAATTACACAAAATGCAACGTGTTTATCTGTTACATCGCTTAAATAAATCACACAAATTAAGCCCGCTCCAGAAGAAATTACTGTACAATGAAGCAAAGTGCATAATTGTCTGGAAGCATTTACTAAAATGCGAAGTAAGCACAATTAAACGTATTATAGTTGCTGATTATTATTAATGAGCTACTCAAAACAATATTTATTCATTAGTGGTGTTTCTGTTTACTAAGGCTACAATCACTATTGCTCATACTTGGAGTTAGTGATTCACACAAACTCAAGCAACGATTAAGAACCACCCAGAATATAAGTGGACCTAAATGTAAAAACAGAAATATTGAGTGTCTTGTCTATTAAACCTAAATAAAGTCACTTTGAAAAAACGATTTTATTACGGCGTCTAGTGAGATTCCCAGTACTCAGTCTCGAGCACCTTCCCCTGAATACTAATTATGCACACTCCTCCTAGTATGCATCATTGACGCTCTGATCACTCTCCACCTGTTAGTAATTTACTCGGAGTTCAAACATATATCTAGCTTGTCATCTCGACGTCCATTGCGAAGTATTGTCTCGCTTCAGTGTTACATGTCTGAGCGTCTCTTGAAAATACCCTGCCTGTTGCCTTGTTATATTGAACCTTTGCTTCTACCACCTCTCTCTGATTGTGTGCAGCCTGCCTTGTGAACTCTGCCTGTGACCTGACTTTGATACTCGCCGCCAGCCCCGAACTTCTGCCTGTCTCTGACTCTGATACTCGCCGCCAGCCCCGAACCAGCCTGGTGTACTTCGATTCAGCCTGCTGCCTTTACCACTTTCACAATATTAATAAATTGTTGCACATGGATCTGTCTCCGTCTCCTGAGTCGCAACAGAATACTTCGCCTAACGAAGATCCAGCAACAATGTCTGCCTGGTCAGCCGCTTTCTCCGCACAAGCCTCACAACTTACTTCACATCATCATCAGTTGTCTCGTCTAACTGCTGTGACGGAGGAATTAGTGAAAGCAGTTCAGAGCATGCAAAAGCCCACGGCGGAATCCTCAGCGCACGCCGTGCCTACTCCAGCACCTGTTCTGCCGTCCGAATCCTCAAGCTTCGTCACTCGCCTCTCACTCCCAGAAAAGTATGAAGGGGACCCAGGAAAATGCAAAGGTTTTTTACTTCAATGTTCTTTGTATCTCGCTCGGCAGACCGCTCAGCACGCTACAGACATGGATAAGATCACATTCATCTGTTCATTACTCACCGGACGTGCACTGGAATGGATCACCTCGGTCTGGAGAACGGATGGATCAGCTTTCGCTTCGTACGACGAGTTCCTGGAACGCTTTAAAGCCGTATTCGAGCACGCAGTAGAGGGAAAAGGAGCGGAGGATCGTTTACTGGAGCTCACTCAGGGACGGATTCCCGCTTCGGAGTACGCACTCAAGTTTCGTACACTCGCAGCGCAGACCGACTGGACAGATAATGCCTCTAAGGTGGTCTACCGACGGGGTCTCAACCACGAGCTTCAAGCTGAACTGGCCTGTCGCGATGAGGGAAGGAATCTGGACCAGTTTATTCATCTTTCCATACAGATTGATAATCTCATCCGCTCTCGCCGAGCCAGCATCCGATCCTCGAAGCTCTCATGCAATGTATTCACTCCAACGTCTCAGAGTCCCGTGGTCACGGAAGCCGGTGAACCTATGCAAATTAACACTTCCCGGTTAACAGAGGAGGAACGTGAACGTCGGAGGACCTTGAAACTGTGCATGTATTGTGGAGGAACTGGTCATTTTCGACTACATTGTCCTCAACTATCTACACGCAAAGAAAAGGCAACGGTGAGTTTAACTCTTGATAGTCTGAATCCTCTCTCTTGTGTCTCTGTACCTCTGGAAATTTTATGTCACAAGACTTCGCTAAGTGGCACAAGATAGCTCTAATCCCCTGCACTTCTCCTCTCACAGTCGAAGCGGTTGACGGACGGCCCCTTGGCACGGGGCGAATTACTCACATGACGCAAGAGCTACAGATGCGCACAGGACTGTTACACCGTGAGAATATTCATTTCTACATTCTGTCTGCTCCCCACACTCCTGTCATACTGGGTCTACCCTGGCTAAGAAGTCATAATCCTCACCTGCAATGGTCTACGGGTCAAATTATCCGCTGGGGTGAAGATTGCTTTTCCAAGTGCCTAAGCCCCATTAAACCGCTGCCAGTTCGAAGCATCTCAGAGTCCAGTGAGAATTCCGCTCTCTCCAGTCTGCCTGTTGAATATCGTGACCTAGCTGAAGCCTTCAGTAAAGCCAAAGCTAGCCAGTTACCTCCTCATCGGGAGTACGACTGTGCCATCGATCTCATCCCAGGTTCCATACCGTCCAGGGGACGCATTTTTCCCCTTTCTCAGCCCGAGACAGAGACTATGGAGAAATACATAGAGGAAGAACTGGCCAAAGGATTCATTCGTCCATCCACCTCTCCTATGTCAGCTGGCTTCTTCTTCGTCAAGAAAAAGGATGGTGGGTTACGTCCATGTATCGATTACAGAGCCCTCAATGACTGCACAGTGAAATTTCGTTATCCCCTGCCACTGGTTCCTGCCGCTCTTGAGCTTCTCCGCACAGCAAAATTCTACACCAAACTGGACCTACGCTCCGCTTATAACCTGGTTCGTATACGAGAGGGAGATGAGTGGAAGACGGCTTTCTCTACAAGCACTGGCCACTATGAATATCTGGTTATGCCCTTCGGGCTTTCTAATAGTCCAGCTGTTTTCCAGTCCTTCATCAACGACGTATTCCGAGACATGCTTCAGCGCTGCGTGATTGTCTACATCGATGATATTCTGGTTTACTCGGATACCTTTGAGGACCATGTACAGCACGTACGAGCCGTGCTTCAAAGACTCATTCAGTTCCAGCTCTATGCCAAGTTTGAAAAATGTGACTTCCATCAAACCGCAACTGCTTTCCTGGGCTATGTGATCAGCCCCGAGGGCGTGGCCATGGATGAGGGCAAAGTCAGGGCGGTGGTGGACTGGCCCCAACCTACTACTCTCAAGGAATTGCAGCGCTTCCTGGGGTTTGCTAACTTTTACCGGCGGTTCATTCGGGGATTCAGCTCAGTGGCAGGACCTCTGACAGCTCTGGTGCGGAAAGGAACCACTCGGCTCCCCTGGAACGAGAGCGCTACGCAAGCCTTCTACCAACTCAAGCGTCACTTCACCACAGCTCCGATCCTGCATCATCCCAATCCTGAACTGCCATTCGTGGTCGAAGTAGACGCCTCCAATACGGGCTTGGGCGCCGTTCTCTCTCAGCGTCAAGGTAATCCTGCTAAGTTGTTCCCCTGTGCATTCTACTCCAGGAAGTTGAACTCTGCGGAACGGAATTACGACGTCGGAGACCGTGAGCTACTGGCAATGAAGTCAGCATTTGAGGAGTGGCGTCATTGGCTGGAGGGAGCTTCCCAACCGTTTGTTGTCTACACTGATCACAAGAACCTTGAGTATCTTCGCACGGCTAAGAGATTGAACCCACGCCAGGCCAGGTGGTCATTGTTCTTCTCGCGTTTCCAGTTTACTGTAACCTACCGCCCTGGGTCTAAGAATACTAAGGCAGACTCCCTGTCCCGTCAGTACGACTCTGAGGTCTTCAGTCAAGCTCCTGAGAACATTCTCTGCCCCGATCTGGTCCTTGGTCCCATTCAGTGGGACATCGAAACTGAGCTAGAGCAAGCCAACACCAACGCTGAGATTCCGTCAAATTGTCCTTCTGAGAAAATATACGTGCCAGAGGCACTCCGTGAAGAGGTGTTGAAACACGTTCATGCTCTGCCCAGCTCCGGGCACCCAGGTATCACTGCCACTGTTCATCTCCTCCAAAACCGCTACTGGTGGCCCACGCTACTCCAGGACACTACAAAATTCATTCAGCAATGCCACAACTGCAATACACAGAAGTCATCGCGTCTCTTACCTGCCGGCCTCCTTCAACCCTTACCAGTACCTCAACGTCCATGGTCACACATTGCGATTGACTTCGTCACGGATCTGCCACCCTCTGATGGTCACACGACTATTCTCACTGTAATAGATCGATTCTCCAAAGCCTGCCGACTGATTCCCCTCCCTAAACTGCCTACCGCTTTGCAAACCGCTGAACATCTCTGCAATCTGGTCTTTCGGTTCTATGGTCTACCTGATGATATTGTTTCCGGCAGGGGACCACAATTTACCTCTCGTGTCTGGGCAGCCTTTTTCCGGATGCTACAAGTGAATGTCAGCCTCACGTTTGGGTACCATCCTCAGGCCAACGGCCAAGCTGAGCGGCTGAATCAGGAGATCATCCGTTTTCTGCGGTCATACTGTCACCTTCATCAGGAGGATTGGAGCCGGTATCTGATGTGGGCTGAATATGCTCAGAATTCTATTCGCAAACACTCCACGGGTCTCACCCCTTTCAAATGCATTCTGGGCTTCCAACCACCCTTGTTCCCCTGGTCCGGCGAGCCATCTAATGTACCTGCTGTGGATGACTGGCTGAAACGCAGTGAGGAAACTTGGAACCTGGCTCACACACACCTTCTACGTGCTGTGAACCGCAGTAAGAGGCAGGCTGATCGCCACCGCCGCACCGGTCCCATCTATCAACCAGGCCAGTGGGTGTGGCTTTCCACCCGGGACCTCCGGCTCAATCTGCCATGCAAGAAGCTCAGTCCCAAGTATATGGGTCCCTACAAGATAATTCGTCAAATCACTCCAGTGTCCTTCCGCCTTGCCCTGCCCAATCACCTCCGCATCTCTCCCACGTTCCACGTCTCACTGTTGAAACCGGCCACTGCTCCCTCTGAAACCAGGAATGTGGAGTCTGAAGGTCTTGTTTCTCAACCCATTCTTGTAGAGGGCGAAGACGTGTACCGCGTGCGCCATCTGCTGGACTCTAGACGTCGTGGAGGACATTTGCAGTATCTTGTAGACTGGGAGGGCTTTGGTCCTGAGGAACGTTCTTGGGTGAACTCGAGAGACATTCTGGACCCCCTTCTAGTTCAAGACTTCCATCGTGAACACCCAGACAAGCCTGCTCCCCGTCCCCGTGGCAGACCCCGCCGCCGTCAGTTTTCTCGCGCCAGGAGTCGCGCCCAGGGGGGGGGGCTCTGTTACGGCGTCTAGTGAGATTCCCAGTACTCAGTCTCGAGCACCTTCCCCTGAATACTAATTATGCACACTCCTCCTAGTATGCATCATTGACGCTCTGATCACTCTCCACCTGTTAGTAATTTACTCGGAGTTCGAACATATATCTAGCTTGTCATCTCAACGTCCATTGCGAAGTATTGTCTCGCTTCAGTGTTACATGTCTGAGCGTCTCTTGAAAATACCCTGCCTGTTGCCTTGTTATATTGAACCTTTGCTTCTACCACCTCTCTCTGATTGTGTGCAGCCTGCCTTGTGAACTCTGCCTGTGACCTGACTTTGATACTCGCCGCCAGCCCCCAACTTCTGCCTGTCTCTGACTCTGATACTCGCCGCCAGCCCCGAACCAGCCTGGTGTACTTCGATTCAGCCTGCTGCCTTTACCACTTTCACGATATTAATAAATTGTTGCACATGGATCTGTCTCCGTCTCCTGAGTCGCAACAGATTTACTACCCAAGTACATCAGAGCAAAATGTCCAGTGAAAATGTAATTTCTGGCAATTTTCAGATTTCCCATTAGGCAAAACACTGAATTTATTATTTTTTCTGACTAATGCATTTGTTCAGTTTACTCTTGACTTGGCAACATAATAACTGATCCTGACCACTAACCCTTATGATATTGATCTTATTCAACCCTAGTACAGGCCTACAACCTTCAAACTTCAAGTCTAAGGTTTCAGACAAAGTTAACAAACTCATGACAAACTATTGTAGTTGTAGTTATTTTTGTGTAGATTTGACAGGCTGAGCAGTTTTCTTTTACTCAGCACAACAGAACAGACGATTATTTACTGTATGTCTGTTGTTTTTCTCTGCTGGTTTGAAAGGGAAAAATTAAGGTGTAATACTGAAGATGCTAATTAAAAAAAGTTTGCAATAGCCGAAGATTGTTCAGCATAGAATCATAAAATCACACCTTAAAAAAATATATACATATATAATGAATTACAGGAGGAGACAAAAAGTGGATATTGACATTTAAGATTAAAGACTGTGGATAAGCCCTGGAAAAGAACATTTATTCTTCTGAGGGTGAACAGTGCTCATCATTAAATAAATGAACAACATTACGTGTCCAACAAATCAATGTGCTCACTGTGCTGCTGATATACGAATTCACATTCAGTCATTTTTATTGATCAGTATGAAGTTGTTTTTTATTACACATCCTTTTCATCCGTTTCATCATCAACGATTTACAAAAATAACAAAAGTAATGTTCAGTAGAAGAGTACTTATTTAAAAGTATAATAAAATCAGCAATAGCCACTGAAATAAATGTGGCATTTTCAAATAAATACAAGCATAAATATATAAATATATACACATGTGTGGGTGTGTGTAACGGTCCAGCCCAGTCTCATCCCAAGACGTCATATGACTGACGCTTTTGACCATACGTCAACATCCGACGTTTTAGGGTACCCTTTAACGTCAGTTAGATGACGCTATCTAATCCTAACCCTACCCCAGACCTAAACCTACCCGCGTCATCTAACTGACGCTAAAGGTAAAGCGTCAGTAGATGACGCCCTAGGATCGTCATCTAACTGACGTTAAAGGGTACCCTAAAACGTCGGATGTTGACGTATGGTCAAAAGCGTCAGTCATATGACGTCTTGGGATGAGACTGTGTTAAACGGTCACCAGCTGGAGTGCCCTTGAGAGCCACCAGAGGGCACTCCACATCAGACTATTGTCATTCCCTCACAAACTACATCTCCCATAACTCACTGCCTCATAACTCTTCATCCATTAACACTTGTGTCTCATTGGGCCCTATTTTAACGATCTGAAACGCAAGTAATTTTGTGGGCGGATCTCGCAAATCTAAAATGGGTTGGTCTGAAGTAGCTACATTACTCATAGGTGTGGTTTGGGCGTAACGTGAAATAAACCAATCAGAGCGTCATCTCACATTCCCTTTAAAAGCAGGCGCGCTTGTTCCATAGAGGATTGCTATTATAATGGTGGATTTGCCAGGAGCGGTTCACAGCCGAGGAGACCGACGTTCTCGTCAGGGCCGTAAAAGACAGAGAAGTGACTGTATGGGGATACGAGAACCCCTCCCAAATTAGCTTCGGTTAAACAGGCGTATAATAATTTGGGTAAATGTGTAAGCTAGATTTATGCCTATTTTTTCACATCTTCATGGACACCTCAATGATTTCCCTCGTGTGGTAATATTTTTCCTTGTAATTATGAATGGTTTGTAAAAATGGGAACTGCTGCGTCTGTGTAAATGAGAGAAGCAAAGTGTATGCGCGTTGTGCACACGCTACATTATGGCCAAGCATGCGCCCTTAAAATAGCATGTGAATAACGCGCCGCTGACTTTAGACGAGGTTTTTCCTGGTCTGTGGCAGAACTGTTTTCTGAAACTGCAAAATAGCACCAGGGAACGTTTGCGCCGGAACGCCTCCTCTTTTCCTGAACCGCAAGTTCATTCCCTAATTTACCGACATGCGTCTGTGGAGGGAAAAGTCCGCTGTGCGTCGGGTGCAAAATAGGATACATACGACGGTGTACAAAGTCAATTGCGCTGGGTGCAAGATAGGGCCCTTTATCTTGTTTAGCTCACTCCATATAAGCCTGGTTTTATCATTCATCATCTGCAAAGTCTTGTTTAGTGTTACAGTGCAATTCTCTCTGTTTTAATGTCTCTTGGTTTTTGGATTTCTTGCCTGTTCCGTGGATTACTCGTTTGCCCGTGTTCCCTGCCTTGTTGTGTTTGTTTGTATGGACTATCTGCCTGTGTTTGACCCTGCCTGTACTTTAGATTATGTCTTTGGATTACCCTGTTCAATAAATAATGCATTTGGATCCTCAATCTTCTTGTCTCGGAGCAGTTTGTGACAGTGTGTGTGTGTGTGTGTGTGTGTGTGTGTGTGTGTGTGTGTGTGTGTGTGTGTGTGTGTGTGTGTGTGTGTGTGTGTGTGTGTGTGTGTGTGTGTGTGTTAGAAAAAGAAAGCACACCGAGGTGGTAATGCGGCCGTAATGCAAAGCATTATTTTTCAATAATTCAACGGACCGTAGTCAATCAGATAATGTATCTGGTATGTATTGTTCAGATAATGTATTTCAAGACATTTGTCATTAAAACGCTATTTTTGGGGGACTAATTTCTAATGCCTCTAATCCCAAGCCTCCGTTGCAGCAGCGTCTCTACTACTAACAGCAAAACTGTACGTTTATCTCCTTCAAGAAGTGCCTGGAACCTCTTTCATGAGGGGTTTGCCAATATAATTAATAAGTATGCTCCACTAAAGAAACACAGAGTTAAAGGTTGGTTAAACAATGCTTGGTTTTTTCCTGATTTAATAAATATCCTCCATGAGTGCAACGTGGCATGCATGGGCAAAAGCCAGAAAATCAAATGAGAACTCTGACTGACTGGTTTTCAGGCAACTGCGCAATGCATGTAACTCTCAAAATTTGAAAAGCCAAAGCTGATCATTTTCTTTTTCAAACCACTCATAACCTGAATAATCCATCCAAATTTTGGAAAACTATCAAATCATTATCAGAAAACAGTAAAGGCCAGGAGCTTCCTTCAAGCATTGTGGTAGACTCTCAAAAACTTTCTGATAAGACCAAAATACTTGATTGTTTCAATGAACATTTCATAGCCTCAAAATTTTTATTAAATACAGATATCTTGGTATTTTAATAAATTAATCTCTTTCTTTTACCCTTCATATTCAGCAGCTAGCAAAAAGATTAAAACTTTTTTAAAGGGTTTTATTTCAGAATAAAATCCTGCCTTTCGTTCGAATCTAGAAAGAGGTTGGTTGCTGCCACTTTTATGTCTATACTTGACTATGGTGATGTTTTATACACGCATGCTTCGTCTCAAAGTTTACATGCACTGGACACTGTATGTTCATCACTGGTTTTAAAGTCCTCACTCACCATTGTGAACTGTATGAACGTGTTGGATGGTCTTCTCTATCAACACAGAGACTTCAACACTGGTTTATCTTCATATATAAGGCTAGGTCTACTTCCATCCTACCTTCTGACCTATATCAGTGTAAATAATATCTGGACTTATAATCTTCATTCCCAGGATCTTTTCCTTCTGTCTGTTCCTAAGGTTAGAACTGAGCTGGGAAAAAAAGGCGTTTAAGTTCGCTGCTCCCTTTACATGGAACAAGTTACAGAAATCCATGAAACTTCATAAACTGGTCTCATTGGTCGCTTTTAAGAGGATATTAAAGGGATAGTTCACCCAAAAATGTAAATTCTGTCGGTATTTACTCACCCTCATGTTGTTCCAACCCCGTAAGACCTTCGTTCATCTTCGGAACACGAATTAAGATATTTTTGATTAAATCTGAGAGCTGGATCACTCCTCCATAGGCTTCTAAGGACTCTGGTCATGTGTGTGATAAAATAGTCAGAGCAGCACTGACAACACGTTTCTGTGAGAGTGTGTGTCCGTACTGTGTGTGTGTGTGTGTGTGTGTGTGTGTGTGTGTGTGTGTGTGTGTGTGTGTGTGTGTGTGTGTGTGTGTGTGTGTGTGTGTGTTAGAGCGGGAGGTTTCCTTTATGTTTTGATTATGTGCTTTCCGTACATAATAAAACGTAATTTTCTCGCAAAAAACATGGAAATAATTTGTCATCTATTTGGCATTTTCACTGCCATATAGATAGTTTTATGACTTTTAAAAATTACTTTTTAAAAGACTTCAACTGAAAAATGTATATTATATAAAATTCAATATTATATTTTATATAATTTTTTCAGTTGTAGTCTTTTAAAAAAGTAATTGGCAGGTGTTAATGTCAAGCCCTGTATATAGTGTGTGTGTGTGTGTGTGTGTGTGTGTGTGTGTGTGTGTGTGTGTGTGTGTGTGTGTGTGTGTGTGTGTGTGTGTGTGTGTGTGTGTGTGTGTGTGTGTACATATATTCTCAATACATAAAACTCAATCATCGTTAGACCTTTTTATTAAATTCTATTAACAGGGAAGCAGAATAACGGTTACGTATGTAACCCTCGTTCCCTGAGTAGGGAACGGAGACGTTACGTCGGATGACGACGAATGGGGTTTCGCTTAGATAGCCTATCAACTTCGAGTATTACAAAACGAGCCAATGGCAAAGAAATGCCATGGGTCTGCGGAATTTGCATGACGTAACTCCGCCCCACCTCGTGGGTATAAAAGGAGGAAGTCCGCAACAGCAGTTTATGTTTCTTCGCTGAGGAGCCAAGACTGAGCTCAGGCGATCCCCGCGGTACAGCGGAAAGTGGCAGGAAGACGTAACGTCTCCGTTCCCTACTCAGGGAACGAGGGTTACATACGTAACCGTAGACGTTCCCTTTCGTTGTCACTCCGAGTTACGTCGGATGACGACGAATGGGGTTACCAGTCTAATCACGCCACCTTCTCAGCTGTCTTCCAGTGCCCTGCGTAAATCGAGATCCCTGTCATAGACTGGACGAAGGACTCCATTTAACAGAGGAATACCAAGGTACACTGGGAAGCGTATCCCAAGCTAGGGGAAGTATGCAATTAATGCCAACCCAGAGGGGGGGGGGACTTAGAGAATACACATATGACCCGAAGGATGCATATGGGGAACACTGGGGTGTCCAGCCGCAGGTGGAATATTTCAACCCCAGGGGTGGCAAGGTGGCTTGCCAAGGGAAAGACACATGCTCATGCTCATGTGGGGGTAGCTCAGGGGAGGGACCATGCACACGGGAGGCACCTAGCCGACGCGCAGGCAAGAGACACTGGCGCCGACGTCAGGAGTGCTGGAGGAGCTCAGGGCTTTCGGAAAAGCTCACCTGAGGAGAATATCGCACGTATCCAGTCCGTGGAGTGGAATGGCGAGCAAGCGAAGACACCTGAGCGGGTCCGGTACTAGCTAGTTGAAGCGAGTACATGAGAGGACACTGGCTCCACTCGGAGATTATAGAATCTGGCGAATGTGTTAGGTGTCGCCCAGCCTGCAGCTCTGCAGATGTCTGTTAGTGAGGCGCCATGCGCTAGAGCCCAAGAGGATGCCACACTCCGGGTGGAGTGGGCCGTCACACCAAGGGGGCACGGTCGACCTTGCTGCTGGTATGCCAAGGCAATGGCGTCCACTATCCAGTGAGACAACCTTTGCTTGGAGAGAGCCTTTCCCTTCAGCTTCCCACCATAACAGACAAAGAGCTGGTCTGAGGTCCTGAAACACTGCGTTCTGTCTACATAGGCGCGAAGAGCGCGTACTGGACAGAGCAGTGCCAAGGCTGGGTCTGCCTCCTCCGGGGGCAGCGCTTGCAGGTTCACCACCTGGTCCCGAAAGGGAGTGGTAGGAACCTTGGGCACATATCCGGGCCGGGGTCTCAGGATCACGTGAGAGAAAGCTGGTCCGAATTCCAGGCACGCTTCGTCGACGGAGAATGCGTGCAGGTCCCCTACCCTCTTGATGGAGGCCAGTGCAACCAGGAGTGCTGTCTTCATAGACAGGAACTTAAGCTCAACTGATTGCAGAAGCTCAAAGGGAGTACTCTTCAGGGCAGTTAGAACCACTGAGAGGTCCCAAGAGGGAACGAGAAGAGGGCGAGGAGGATATAGTCTCCTCGCTCCTCTCAGGAACCTGATGACCAGGTCGTGCTTCCCTACCGACTTACCTTCGACGGGGTCATGATGTGCGGCAATGGCGGCAACAGCAACATAGACCTTAAGGGTGGAGGGAGACAGCCTTCGCTCCAACCCTTGCTGAAGGAAGGAAAGCACAACGCTGATCGAGCATCTCCGGGGGTCTTCTCGGTGAGAAGAGCACCAGTCGACGAAGAGCGTGCAGAGCGTGCCCTCGGTCAGGGAAAAATACAGGGCGCAATGGGTCGAGTCGTGAGAGGCAAACAGATCTATCTGTGCGTCCCCGAACTGGTCCCAAATCAGCTGAACCGACTGGGAATGGAGTCGCCATTCTCCAGGGAGGGGCTGAAGCCGTGAGAGCTCGTCGGCTGCACAGTTCAGCGCTCCGGGAATAAAAATGGCTCGAAGCGACCTCAGATGCTTCTGACTCCATAGGAGGAGGTGGCGGGCGAGTTGTGACATACGGCGGGAGCGTAGACCACCTTGATGGTTGATGTACGCAACAGTCGCGGTATTGTCTGAACGGACTAGCACGTGTTGACCCCGGAGCAACGCCCAGAAGCGGTGCAGGGCAAGACGTACTGCCAACAACTCGAGGCAATTGACATGCCATAGCCGCTGGGGTCCCCATATGCCCCAGGAGCCTCTGAAAATGTTTCAGTGGAACCGCATTCTTGCTCCTGAGATGTCTCAGGCAAGTCAGCAGTGACTGCGCGCGCTTGCTCGTAAGCTGCGCGGACATGGCGACCGAGTCGATGTCCATACCGAGAAAAGAGATCCTCTGCACGGGGCAAAGTTTGCTCTTCTCCCAGTTGACCCGAAGGCCCAGACGAGCTAGGTGCCGGAGCACTAAGTCCCTGTGTTCGCAAACCTGATCTCGAGAGTGAGCTAGGATCAGCCAGTCGTCGATATAACTCAGGATGCGGACCCCATGCTCCCGAAGGGGAACAAGGGCAGCCTCGACGACCTTCGTGAAGATGCGAGGAGACAGGGCCAGCCCGAAAGGGAGAACCGCGTACTGGTATGCCTGCCCCTCGAAAGCAAACCGTAGGAACGGTCTGTGGCGAGGAAGAATGGAGACATGGAAGTAGGCGTCCTTCAGGTCGATCGCTGCAAACCAATCCCGGGGCCGCACGCATTCGAAGACGCGTTTGGCGGTGAGCATCTTGAACGGCAGCCTGTGAAGGGAGCGGTTCAGCACGCGCAAGTCCAGGATTGGCCGTAACCCACCGGTTTTCTTGGGGACAATGAAGTAAGGGCTGTAGAAGCCGGACTTCATCTCGGCTGGAGGGACAGTCTCGATTGCACCCTTCGCCAGCAGGGTGGCAATCTCTGCTCTCATGATGGGGGCATTGCCACCGACCAAAGTGGAGCGGACTCCCCTGAAGCGGGGAGGAGACCGTGCAAACTGAATCGCATAGCCGAGCCTGATGGTGCGCGCGATCCAGCGGGAAAGACGGGGAAGCTCTAACCAGGCTCCCAGGAACTGAACCAGCGGGATCATGCGGACGACAGGCGTCCCCCCGGAGGGGCAGCGAAGCGGAGTAACTGGCCCAGACGTGGACGGCATAGCGGCCCGGTGTGGGGGCACAGTTAGCAACCGCGCCCTGGCAGAGGGGGCCAGGGGAGGACCAGGCTGATCGTCCCGCGGGGGCCTGCTCTTCCAGGGGTCTGGCGACAGAGGGGGACAGGGGCGAAGCGGTCCGTGGACGGCACGCCGTGTCAACCGCCTCTGGGACAGAGGGGGGCGAGGAGAGCACGACTTGTGGGCGGCGCTCTGTGTCGCCCGAGAACTCTGTGGGCTCAGGGAAGAGAGGGTCGTTTCTGTCTTTAACCACTTTAGGGTGCTGCCCACCCGTGAGTGAGCAGCGGGGAGCGGAGAACAAAAGATTCTCCCCCGGCCCTCCACCGGGGGAAGGAGTGGTCCTGCTACCACCTCCTGAAAAACGACCATCTTCCCTGAGCAGCCCGTCTCAGGAGCGCCGCTTGGCCCGGCGTTTAGTGGGGGGCGGGGCGGGAGAGGGCTGTGGCGTCTTCTTGCGGCTTCCTCCGCGACCGGCCCGGGTTTGTGGAGGCTGCTGCGTGGGCCGGGCGGGAGGGGCGGGAACCGCAGGAGGGCGCCCTCGGCGGGAAACAGGACGAGGCTTCTGCCCGGCCGGCTGGGTGAAGGCAGCAGCTGGCCGGCGGGGCAGAATGTGCTTGATGGCCTCGGTCTGTTTCTGGGCGGTTGAAAACTGTTGGGCAAAGTCTTCAACCGCACCGCCGAAGAGGCCGGCCTGGGACAAGGGGGCGTTAAGCAGACGGGTCCGCTCCGCGTCCCGCATGTCAGCCAGGTTCAGCCACAGGTGTCTCTCCTGGACCACGGCTGTGGACATCACCAGACCCAGGGAGCGCGCGGTAACCTCCGTCGCCTGTAGAGCGAGGTCGGTAGCGGCGCGCAGCTCATCAAAGAGCCCTGGGTCTGTCCTACCCTCGTGCATGTCTCTGAGCATCTGGGCCTGGTAGACCTGCAGAGCGGCCATAGCATGCAGTGACGCAGCCGCCTGTCCCGCCGCTCTGTAAGACTTCGCCACCAGAGTAGACGAAAATCTACAGGCCTTGGATGGGTGCTTAGGCTCGCCACGGGAAGAAGCACTCTGAGGACATAGTTGCATTGCAACAGAGCGTTCAACCGGGGGGAGCCCAGTGTACCCACAGGCGGCTGCATCATCGAGGGGAGGAAAGGCGGATGAGATCAACGAGCGGTCCCGAGAAGACAACGGGCTCTTCCAGGACTTCAAGATCTCATCATGCACGTCCGGGAAGAAAGGTATTGGGGTTTGCCGAGGACGAGGGTCGGCGGCCTTACCCAAAAACCAATCGTCAAGTCGCGAGCGCTCAGGACAGGGTGGAGGCCTCCACTCAAGCCCGATGCTCGCGGCTGCCCGGGAAAGCATGGCCGTCATCTCCGGATCAGACTCGATCACAGCCGTATGCACACCGGAAGGTGGCAGCTGTGACGAGCCCTCACTTCCAGAAGAATCAAACCCACCTAGTGATGCTGCAACAGACATGGCATCATCCTCTGTAGCTTCAACCGAAACATGCGGGCCACCAGAGGGTAGACCCGCAGGAATCGGCCGCTCGCTAGCGGGCACCGTCATTGAAGAGGGGGGCTGGGGTCGCGGACACATAGTCGGCGCCTTGTTCCAGACCGTCACCCTCAGGTCACCCTGGCCACCAGCCGCAGGACGGGGGGTGGATAAGGGGACTCTCACTCTTGCGAGTTCACAGAGTCTCGACCGTAATGACGCGATGGTCATGTTCCCACAGAGAGAACATGAGTCATCCACGAGCGCTGCTCTAGCATGATCAATGCCCAAACATACTATGCAACGCTCGTGCCCATCAGAGTCTGATACCAATCTGCCGCAACCAGAAGTACACGGGCGAGGCATCTTTAAAAAGACGTGCCGCGTGTAAGCTCTTTTAGTGAGAAAACTCAAGTGTTGAAGCACCCGGGGAGAAACGCGCCGACTGGCAGATCACTGCAGCAGATCAGCAGGAAGCACGCTCTCGCCGTAGATCGCCGTCACACCAACACTCGAGGCACTCGTTCGTGAAGCTGACAATTCAGAGATGGCTTGTGGAGAGAAGAATAAACTTGGCTCCGAAGCGAAAACATAAACTGCTGTTGCGGACTTCCTCCTTTTATACCCACGAGGTGGGGCGGAGTTACGTCATGCAAATTCCGCAGACCCATGGCATTTCTTTGCCATTGGCTCGTTTTGTAATACTCGAAGTTGATAGGCTTTCTAAGCGAAACCCCATTCGTCGTCATCCGACGTAACTCGGAGTGACAACGAAAGGGAACTGGATGTTCATTAAATTAATTGCTAATCTAAGACAGGATATTTTTGTACGTTTGATGTTCTTCTGCCAGTTACTCTCTGAACTCTCACGCCGCTTGTTTTTCTCAGGAGGTTTGAGTGACAGGAGGGAGGAATCGCACTTATTCTCTTCACTTTGAGGATGAATTATTTATACATACAAGCTTTGATCCCTTTTATCCTTCTTTGTGCATAAAGAACACATTTGGATCGACATTTTAATAGAAATGATGTTTAGAACAAATCAACTTGCTCAAAAGGAGAAAGACATTTCTGTGAAATTAAATCATCATCCAAGATATGTGCCTCCTGAACATGAAAGTTTCACACAAATGATTGGCATACACTAACTAGGCCCAAAACAAAAAAAGCTAAATGTGATTGGTTGCTCAGAGAGTCGGTCTCTTCCAGTTTAAGTGGGGAGGTCTTGACCAGAACAAGCTGCAAATTGAACTAAAATGTATCGATAATCATGCTTCTGTGCCCCTGGATGAATTGCTCTTGTTGCATAATGCCTCATTTGTGAGGCACTTTGGATAAAAGTGTCTGTTAAATGAATAAATGTAAACGTTAATCCATTTAGCATTCTGATTTGGCTTCTTGCTAATACATATTTGATTAAACACTCATATCTTTCTTTTGCCTGCAGTCAGTTTTATAGTAGTTGGTTTTCCAAAGATTATTTATGCTATTAATTATGCTAAAACCCCAAACTATTCCATAATGGCCAAAGAGATCAAATTGCTTTAAAGACTTTTGCATGGTTAAACGCTATTTGTATTTCTTTTAAAGGTCTGGAGGGATGGCATATTTTTTAAGCCTTACCTAAGTTTGCATCACCCTGGTTCAGACAAAAACCCAACAGGATTTTGGATTATTCCAGAAAATAAGCTCTGTGACCAACACAATTGTATGATTCTTAAACATTGTGTTTATCATGAAAGGGCACAAATGACAAAACATTATTGAGTTTTCAAGACTAAATACAATCGCCAGAAGGAAAAGCTAAACGAACTACACCATAGTTGCACAACTACAATACCAGCACCATTAGGGCTCGGGTATACTACATTTTCTGCATTCTCACACACAGTCTTGTCTGCACAGCTTTCAAAGGCTGCGTCCCAAATCCCCCCTATACCCTAATTCACTATTCCCTACATTACTCCACTAATATAGTTCACTTGACGGAGAGAATGAAAACGAGTGATTGAATTCGGACGGAAAGGCTGCCGCTTTTGCATACTTTGTGCTTGCTTTTTAATAATAATTTAAAACTTGGCAAACTGGCAGCTCCAGTAGTAATTAAATGATTTATCTTGAAATCTGTCATGGAAACTATGTATAAACTTTAATTAAACAATTTAATAATTATTGCAGCTAGAGCTGCACGATTAATCATTAAAAGATCATGATCTCAATTAAAACACCCACGCGATCTCATTTGAAAATGACAACGATTCGTGTGTCTGTTAAACCTTTGATAAAATCTAACCGAAATATTCCGAACTAATCTGTGTTGGCACTGCCACTGAGACTTTACCATTAATAGGTATAAAACAGCTTCACAAACAGTCTTTTCAACCACACAGTATCATTATTTTTGTTACAAATATTCAAATGATCACAGAAGTACTGGAATAAAAGTTAAAGGATTTGTTCACTTCAGAATTAATATTTCCTGATAATTTACTCACCCCCATGTCATCCAAGATGTTCATGTCTTTCTTTTTTCAGTCGAAAAGAAATAATGGTTTGAGGAAAACATTGCAGGTTTTTCCTCCATATAGTGGACTTCAATAGGATCCAATGGTGTGAAGGTCCAAATTACAGTTTCATTGCAGCTTCAAAGTCTCGACACGTTCCCAGCCGAGGAATAAGAGTCTTATCTGGACAAACCGTTGGTCATTTTCTAAAAAAACAAACATTTATCTACTTTTTAACCACAAATACTCGTCTTGCACTAACTACGCCACGCATTGCGCAATCATGTTGAAAGGTTGTTGAAAGGTAGTTGTCTCTATTTGAAACAAAAAAATCATGATTCTCAATTTATCCAGCTGTACTGTATGATATTACATTTGCATTTACTTTTATTCATTTAGCAGACGCTTTTATCCAAAGCGACTTATAAATGATAACACTCATTTGTAATATTACGCTGTACCCACATTGGACCCGTGCGGTTTGGATTCAGCTGCAAGCGCCATCTTCTGTTCAGACTATGGACTTAATTCTGCTTGCGACTTTCATAGTGTATTATGGGTATTCTCTCACCATTGAGCGTACATCGGTTGTACACTCATTGTTGCGGTGCATTATGGGACTAAATGAGTGCACTCGATAACATCCACTATGATTTCGGACACCACTAGATTTGGCTGTCCCCTCAAATAGTGCCCTATTTACGAGTATAGGGGACAATTTTGGACACAGATAAAATATACTCACCCGCAGATGAGCGCGGATGGACTTGTTCGACACACGGCGCAGTCCAAGTGATTCTTTATACCAGATGTCAGAGGGCAGCACTGAGCAGTGTCATTTACAGGACATTCACTCGGAAGGATAGAAGAAGAAAAGTAGGGGATCCGCTGAAGTGATGAGTCCCAGGTTAGGACCCCTGTAGTATGCCTGAGTTGAGTTGGAATAGTTTGCAAGAGAGGTATTATACACACAACGAGGGAGTTAAAGCGATAGTGAGTAGATGAGTTTAACTGTTCGGTGTGATCATGTTTAATGTCCCGACAACCTCTTTAGTCCTCATTTAGACACTTGTTAGTATAACCAGCTTTTTCAAGACAAGTAAAAGCTGTAAACAAATCACAAACCACAGACCTTATTTCAGGCATTTAACAAAAAAAAAATAAAACTATTAAAAAAACCTGGATGGATGATGGAACCAGAAATGCTGAATCATATTAAGGTTTTGGCCTACAAAAATACGTCATCCCTGCAGCAGTCTTTTGCTACTTTGCTAGGGTTGTTGCTTACTGGTTTACCCTTAAAGTATTCATGAAACTGAGGTTGCGATAGTCTTTTCTTTCCTATTGTGATGTATATCCGAGTGAAATAACAAAAAAACAATATAAGGCGGGACTTGGTTTTGTGGAATTGGGGAATAATTGGATGGTTGTTGTTTGCTATCATCATCAGAGAAGAGAAGAAATGGGAAGCTGCAAGAGGGATAGGGAGTTATTTTGATTAAAGATGACGAGGCACTTGAATTTAAAAAAATAAAAAAATAAAAGATGTGCAAAGATAAATCATTTATAAAAAAATACTGCAATTTTACATAAAATTAGGAATTGACATACAGTATTTCATGGTGACTTAGTGTTTTATCGTCCACCAGGGGAAAATCAAATGTTCTGGCGTGAATTACATGCCAAAGTGGTTTAATGGTTTGATCAGACCACCAATTTGAGCAAAAGTAACAGTGATGCTTGCCCTACTTTAGCATGTAACAACAACCCTCAACTAGTATGGGTGAATTATCTGAATTAGCCTCCTTCTGAAGTGACTTCAGGTCAATGTTAAGAAGTGACTTCACATGATTTTAATAACAGCTCAGTATGAATGCCCAGCAGTGGTGGGTTTTTGTCATTTAATTTCATGGCCCAACTCATCTAGTTTCTTTAAGATAACCGAATAAGAATAGGCCATGAATAATTACACAGAACTAAATGAGAGCAAACTAGTGTACCAACATTTTCATGACCTTGCTAATGCCTGTGAATTTATATACATTTTAAAAAAATATTTATTTTTTTGCTGGGGGAATAAAACAGCTGGCACGGATGGTATATATTTAGCTGAGAGGAAACAGACAGACTAGCACAAAACACACAACTCAGACATCCTCAAGGGCCACAAAAAATAGTTTCCCAATTAATATTTAACATGTCGTTTTACTTAATTATGCTGAGACAACATCCATGTTATTGTGTTTACTTTTGATAATAGCTTGTAAAACAGACATCCACCATGCACATCGTGTTCTGTCAGCACGAAAAGTTAGAGAAAGAGGATGCAATATGCACAATTATAAAAGGGATGTCAGGAGACATCTGCTATGCCAACAGAAGTGCCAGTGTAGCATATGGAAGACATGTTAACATAATTGTGACAGCATAGTCTACTTGCTTGACAAACCTAAGACCCAGATGCATGCTGTAGACTTTGTTAATGATTAATACTTCAATGATGGCATCAGTGCCAGGTGATTCACTAAGCTGGGCATACTTCTTGATAGTGTGATTGATTACTTTTTTTGGTAAGTTTGATTCATCTCTAGCAGTCAGATGCTTTATTATGGACATAAAATCTGCTCCACAATGCTGTTTATTCTGGGCAAAAATGTATATCTTTGAAGTAACTATTATGTTTGTATTCATTTAGATTAAACATGATTATAACTCATGATTATAGCTAAAATAATGCTTGTACAACATGATTTCTTATGCATGTATAAATTGAAAAGTGACCTTATTTAAAGGATTGTTATTAAATATTGTAGCTATCGATCCAATCAAAATCCATGTGAAAATATCTCATATAATAAAAGAAAATTATGTGTATATGTGTTACATGTTGTCTTGGTTTTGTTTTATGGTCTTTTATTTTGTGGCGTTTTGTTCTCATTGTTTCTGTATTCCGTCTTCCTGTGTGTTTTGATTCATTGCCTACATTGTTTCCATCGTAACTTATCACCTTCACCTGTCCCTTGTTAGCCCTTGTGTATTTATACCCCTGTGTTTCAGTTGTCTTTTGTCGGTCACTGTCTCTTTATTACATTATACCTCTTGTAAGCTGTTGTGTTCCTGGTTCCCCTGGGTGGAATTATCTTTGTTTGTGTTTTTTTGAATAAACTGATGCATCTGAATTCTCACCTCTCCTCTTTCCTGCAAAACACAACTCTCTAAGACTGTATGAGCTCACTTCCATTCTGTGTCTGCTGTTCTGAAACTGCTGGCGCTGCGGTTCTCGCTGCATGACAAATGATTCAGACTACAAAAATACATTAAAACAGCATACTGTAAGTAATGAATAATTGACGACAGTCTGTTGAATCATTACAACATAATGCACATCTCGGTGTGCATCATTTTCTAATAATTCAATGGAGCAGAGTCAATTATTACACTTATACTACGGTTACCACACCTCAAGACATTGTTCAGATGTTGTATTTCAAGACATTTGTCAGGTTTAGGTTTAGGACTAGTTTCTTACACATCTCATCCCATCCTCCATTGCTAATTCATTTCATTTTAGAGCTAGTAACTTCAGCTTCAGCCATTGATAGCAGACTAATGCAGTTTTAGAGAGAGAGAGAGAGAGAGAGAGAGAGAGAGAGAGAGAGATTAAGCATATGAATCACCTCAGCCTGTGTCTCCCAACAGTGTTTGGCAGCAGCGTCTCTACTAATAGCGAAACCGTAAGTTTATACGCTTCAAAAACAGCGCCGTTATTACCTCGCTAGTGAGAAATGTACTATTTTACTGATAAAATCGTCAGAGCAGCGCTGAGTGTGTGTCCGTACTGTGTGTGTGTTTGAGCAGGAGAAAGAGAGTATGTAATTTCCGTACATAAAACGTAATTTTGTGGCAAAAACATGGAAATAATTTGTCGTTTTTGTCCCGTTGTTTACTATATTTATTTGGTTGGTCAGTGTCGTTGTGGGTTTTGGTTCTTCTGCTGTTGTCGGCTTTAAGGACCTTTGAAATCACTGAAATCATTTGGCGAAGTGATATGGAAATGTAATGCGGTCAAAACCTGCCTGGAACTACTTTATCCATGCGTTTTCCTGAAAATAGTTGCACACCTAAGAACGTTCATCAACCAATCATATTCAAGCATTCAACAGTCCAGTTGTATAAGTAAATAGTACACAGCAATCTGCTTTTTTCAATGAATTTATTCATGGCCCTGTGCATTTCTGTGATTATCAGAAATGTATTTAGAGATGTAAACTGTCAAAAATCCTCACACTCGATAGAAGGGATAAAAATCAAGTCAAAAGCTTGCTGTTACTATTTGAGTCTTTGATGCACTCACTATTTAGTGTCTAAACTTTAGCATGACTTCCTTAAGAATAATACAGTGACGAAATGTAGTGTAAACTTCAAAGTTACGGTTGTCAATAAGCCAAAACAGTTTTTTCACACCAGAATACTGTTTTGCAGAGGTGAAGTCCATGTATTTTCATGAATTCATGTTGCGTTTCACACGCTGGTGGTCGGCCCTGTTATCTCTAATATTCAGTTCTGCTCATGAATATCTTGATTACTTGATACCAAGTGTCTCCAATAAAACTCCTGGATATCTTCCAAATGTTTGATGCCATGAACCTCACAAACTTTGGCTCTTCCTCAGAAGCTTGTACACATGATTATTTTTGCTGGTGGACTGATAAAAACCTGTGCACTATGAAATGAATTGGCACTGGAGATTTCAACCAGCTCTGATCAAAGATTTAAACTGATTTGACGATTAATCAGAAGATTTTATGTCATTTTTCAGCACTCAAGACAACTGACAAAATGTGTTACTTTGAATTACATATGAAATGAATATTGCAGACTTTTTCATTATGCATTAGGGCCTTGAAAGAGGATGTATTTCATAATTCATTGTTTTAATTCAGGCAACATTAAAGATTTCTTCAGTGAATCAGTTTGTGTCTGAGAACAGCTGTGCTCAATATAATCTTGCCTTCACTTTGAAGTAAGTTATATTGAAGAGACATTAAGTTTTCACGCAGAAAAGTTTGAACATTTGTCTGGTTTGCAGTCGGTTGGTTTGTTACATCAATCTGCAAAGGCTTTGGCTTCAACTTTGTCACAGATGTTTCTTTTAAAATTCCTTTGCCAAATAAAAGTAGACACAAATGAGTCAGTTGTTGATTTGCTGTGAGTGTATAAAGAAATAAAATGAATATGGATAGATATTAACATATCGTTTGATGAGAAATGGTTAGATACAACCATTTAAAAATCTGGAATCTGAGGATGCTAAATAAATCGAAACATTGAGAAAATCGCCTTTAAACTTGTCCATTTATGTTCACAATTGTGCTGCATTCACTCACAAAAATAAATGTTTTATATATTTACGGTAAGAAAATTTACAAAATATCCTCATGGTACATGATCTTTACTTAATATCCATATGATTTTTGCCATAAAAGAAAAATCGATAATTTTGACCCATACAATGTATTGTTGGCTATTGCCACAAATATACCCGTGCGACTTGTGACTGGTTTTGTGGTCCAGGGTCACATATAAAATCTGATATGATATATGATGCAGTCTGATTAAACCCACAAACCGTTATTTTGAATGAAGGAAGACCTTTCACTGTCTATCTATGTACTGTGATTGAAATTCAAACTTCACAATTATTGTGGTTCTCTCAAATAATTGCGATTAGATCGAATAACCGTGATCAGACGACTAATCGATCATCGTGACAGGCCTAATGCTTACTAACGTCACGATTTTGCATTTAATCATTTGGGGATTAATATTTCTCCAAGATAACAAAGCAGATACTGAAAAAGCACAGCGCTTTCAGTGTTTTCTTATTCAAGTGACGTATCATACAGATAGTGTAAAAAAAGCTCAAGGTGATCACTAATGCATCATTCTGAGGACTATTACATTGATTTAAATCTGCCCCCGTTCTGAGCTGACAAGCATAGAAATGAGATCTATGTCTGCTATCTGTGTACTCTGCCAAATGCTAATAAGATTGTGTTGGACATGACAGAGAGCTTAACTCATCTCCGTGATGGTCTGCATTAAAAACACACTCCAATTACCTGGTTTTAGTTCAACTGTTTTTTGTTGTAGATGTTCTTCCATTTTTCAGAATGACATTTTAATCTGGAATGAGACAAGCGGATGAGATTTGGCTAGCTGCGTGTTGTCAAGTTTTCATTATTTGTGCTTAATTTTTGTGAAATGTCAGCCCAGCGTGTTGATTAGCACTCCTGCGACCTTGGCTATCAGAAAAACGCCAGCGGCTCAGTGTGTGAATATTAAACAGGTCAAACTAAATGGATTTCCAAACACAGTTCCACAGTCTCCCAGCTTGAATTATTAATGATGGACATTTATTGACCAGCATAAATCCATCAAACTCACGATTGGAAATTCATTCTTGGCTCGACTGACGATACTTATATTTGTTTTAACATCAGCCTTGAAAAAGAAACATTATCTTAGAGCGAGGGGTGTCTAAAGTCCGAAGCTTGACTATTAAAATACATTAGGGCTATATTTGGCCCGCCACGCATAATTTACAAATCATGCAGTTTCACAGTGTCAACACAAGGTAACAGCACTAGATTTTAGGCCAGGTGTTGCATTAAACCGTGAGTGAAACTAAATTTAATAACTGATGTTTGGTGCAAAAGGTCTGATACAAACCCCAAATGTCTCTGTGATTTAAACAAGTTTAAATTCGGATGCCACCAGCGCTGACATTCTCAACAACACTGATGTGGAAAACAGGAGGACCATTGTGCCACAATGATACAGTTAGAATACTTTTCAATTCACAAATCACCAACATTTACTGTAGTAACACTAACTGTAAACATGGTATTGTGTCAGAAATGTGAGATATTGAAGAGAGAAGCATAATGAAGAGAAAAGAAAATCACAAATGTGATCTCCTTAATAAAAAAAGACCCCAGTAATCTAGTTTCAACAAGGTTTTAGAAAAAGTGTAAAATTTTTGGTCAATACATCAAAGTTTAGAATCAAACATCAGAGCCAAATATGAACTCAATCATTTCTCAGCAAATTCTTCCAATATCAAATGATCCGAGCCCTACTTTTATTGTAGCTATTGACTCAGCTGCATCTATTTTCTTTTATCCTTCTAAGGAATTAAACATCATAGACAAAGTCGCTACTTAAAAGAAACATTACTGAGAACCCAGTTATGTCTGCTAAAAGATGAAAGTGCAGTTTTGAGCAATGAAATATTCATCTGCGATTAGATAAGTATCAAAGATCAAAGACATGTCATGTATACATAAAACAAATGACATGCATTTATGATGTATTAACTAAAAGACCAACTAATAAACCTTTATAATTCTAACCTCAAAAACTATATCTAAAGAGAAAAAAAAGTTTCCCAGCTGTTTCTCACACATTTCTCAGCTTCCACCATCCTGCATTTGAGATCAAATCAATGTTGGAATATTGTCATGGATTATTGAGTTTTGTGAGCATTCCTTGTATTAATAAAAAGTGCAAATAATTAAGTGGCCATGTAATAGTGTATTTCACAATGTTGTTATCACATGCCTTTAAATGATGCTGACACCATGGCAGGACCGGATGTGCTGTTGGCTCCTAGCAGTAATCCGTGATTTATTATCCACTTTGTGCTGACAGCTCTTCTTCTTCCCTCTCTCTTTCTAGGTTGTGTCAGAAGAGCAGGCGAGGATGAAACTGAAGCCCAGTAAAAGAGATTCCCCCTGGGGGAGCCATAGACAGATGTGGAGCCCCAGGAGCCACTGACCCCGTGTCTGAATGATCTATGGATAAAGACCACCAGCCCTCAAGAGTCAATCTTCTACTGCTGAGCAGTTCTACATTGGTAGACACAAACAAATGTTGCTCTGTAATTGCTGAATATCTACAGTCTGAACATTCGGTTCCTGGGCTCCATTTTCTCAAAGTTACCTTCCCGTTACTAAAAAAAGACCTACCACAACTGTACTTAGCCTAAAGAACTCAGACTCGGTAATTGATGAGTATCTACAGTCTGAACATTCGGTTTCTGGGCTCCATTTTCTCAAAGTTCCCTTCACGTCACAAGAAATACGGCTAACTCACAATCCAGCAAATGCATGCAGAGCTTCCGGGAAAGGCCATGTATCCTCACATCACCTTCCAATCGCAAGACCGTGAAAGAGGAAAGTTATGGTATCTCATTGAGAATGCTGAGGTCGGGCAGGCATGCGGTCTAACAGGATCAATACAACCCTGCTGATTAATGGGCAGATTTCTCTTCCATTTAGTGTGTCAGAGAAGAATCATCTGCCAAGACCAAGATTGTGAAACCAGGTCTCTTCGGTATTTAAGAGTCGCATTTCCGTTGCAAAGTAATCCTGCTCTGGACCTTTTTTGGAGCTTTGTATCATTTAACACTGCTTCTTCAGATTTAAAATCAATATGACCCTTGCAAAGCAGTGTGAATCAAACTGTCAGTCTGGAGCAATTGGCTTTTTGTAGGATAAGTTATTTTCACTTTGTTCCTGGGTCAAGTTTATGAAATATTGGAAATGCAAATGCTTTCAAAGTTCCCCAAACTGGGATGAAAAAACAGCTGCTCCAAACAGCACAGCAAAGCTTGACCTGTAACATCTTGAATCCTTCGAGCCCAAGTGCAACTAGACGACATTGCTGTGAGTGAGTGTATGTGGTGGTGGCCCTCAGCATGGTGTTGCCACCACCGGACAAGCGGCATGTGTGTCTTACCACCTTTGTGATCATGACCAGCATGGCCTTCATGGACGCCTACCTAGTGGAGCAGAACCAGGGCCCACGAAAGATCGGTGTCTGCATCATTGTCCTGGTCGGGGACGTCTGCTTTCTTATCGTCCTCCGCTATGTGGCGGTTTGGGTTGGAGCAGAAGTGCGGACGGCTCGACGAGGATACGCCATGATCCTTTGGTTCCTCTATATCTTTGTGTTGGAGATCAAGCTTTACTTTATCTTCCAGAACTGTAAGGCTGATCGTAAGAGTCTGGAGACTGTCGCCCGGAAGGCTTTAACTTTATTGCTGTCTATTTGTGTGCCAGGCCTATACCTGGTTCTGGTGGCGCTGGACAGCATGGAATACTTCCGTACCTTTAGGAGGAAGGAGGACATGAGGGGTCGGCTCTTCTGGGTGGCTTTGGACTTGCTGGACCTGCTGGATATGCAGGCAAACCTTTGGGAGCCACAGCGGACGGGTTTGCCTATTTGGGCTGAAGGTTTGATGTTCTTCTACTGCTACATTTTGCTTCTGATTCTTCCCTGCGTGTCTTTGAGTGAGATCAGCGTGCAGGGCGACCATGTGTCTCCCCAGAAGATGATGCTCTATCCTCTTCTCAGTCTGGTCACCATCAACATCGTCACTATCCTCATACGTGGCGTCAACATGGTGCTCTTCCAGGACAGCCGGGTTTCCACCATCTTCGTCGGGAAGAACGTGGTGGCCATCGCGACCAAGGCGTGCACCTTTCTCGAATATCGAAAACAGTCGCGAGAATTCCCGAATCGAGAGAACGCAACCGGAATTCCCATGGAAGTCCAGCAGAACTCGGTGGGACACGGACAAGCTCTTCCGAATGCTACGAGCCTCCCACATGAACCCACTCCAGCACGGGATATTATGGATACATGACCAAGGAACCAAAATTAAGTCTTTTGTTTGATGCAAGCATCCAAACCAACAAATATTAACTGTTTTGAAGTACTTTGGTACAACATTTCAGCATTATAAGGTGCTCCGTCCTGTTCTTGACTGAGGTAAATCAGCCAATTTTGAGCGGTGTTGTTCAAAGGAAAACATTCAGTGTTTTATCGTTTGTTCTCCTCCATCTTCTCCAGTTAGCAATGAAGAACTGCTGTTTTCTTTCTGTACAGTAGTGGAGTGGCTGTGGTGCAAAATACTTTTCCCATTTGAGACCAAACTCTTGTTCCCACGTCCACTTTTTTGTGTCTGACTGAAATGTCGCTTTCTTGCAAGTACAGAATGGTGGAACTAGAGTGTAATTAGTTTAATATTGAAGGAACTAGACAGATGAGGTTGATGATTATGACCAAATGTTGAGGAGTAGTCCTACATGCCTGCAGTATGTGTTTGCGCTCGTGTTTTATAATGTGTTGATGACATTACAGAAATTAGAATGAATAAGAAAGTAAGAAATTTGAATCCGATGATTATATGGAATTTCTTAGGAAATAAGCGAATGCACTTCTAACTGATTTGTATATGGATTATTATTGTTGTTATCATTATTATATGTGTGTGTGTGTATATATATATATATATATATATATATATATATATATATATATATATATGTCTATATATATATATATATATATATATATATATATATATATATATATATATATATATGTCTATATATATATATATATATATATATATATATACACCACTTGTGTTCTTTTTTTTACATTTTTGTTTGAGGACTTAGCTGTTTAATAATAAAAAAAAGGTTTTGGAATTGCTTGAAGGGTTTTTATTCTAACAAAATGCAAAAAGTGATTTCTTACACAGTATTTTTGTCTTGTTTCCAGTACAAATATCTAAACATTCTTAAATCATAGATACATGAAGAAGCAAAATTACTTGTTTTTCAGAAAACAAAACTTAATATGTTAAATAAAGTGTTTTTGCTTAAAACCAAAAAAAATATTAGCCAATGGCATCTTGTTTTCCCTTTGAATTATGTGGATTTTTCTGACCCCACTGACATATTTTTGTTCTAGTTTTAAGTATGAACTCACTTCATTTTGATAGCTTTTTTCATAAAACAAGATCAATATCTTAAGTCATTTTGCTGTTCAAGCAAATGTATCTTGATTTAAGAATGTTTAGATATTTGTACTGGAAAACAAGACAAAAATACTGAGTAAGAAAATCATTTTTTGCAGTGCTCTTTTTGTCCACACGAACAGACTATTTCTATTTCAGCCCTTGTTTAAATCAGTTCCTCTAATGTTTGAGTAAACACACTGTGTCTTCGGAAGCGGATGGGAGGGTAAATGGCATCTGGGAAAATGAAATAAATTACGCATTGGCCCATCAGCGGGGACTCACCTTACTAGAGCCACACAGCGTGAAACTGATTCCTAAAGCACTAAGGCCTTTCCCTCTGTATGCAGTGCAAATGCGAAAACCATTTTCTATCCACGTCTGATTTACTCAGCATATGTAGCAACCTGATGTATTCCATTTCAACAACATTAATTTATTGCCACCTGCATATGGTGGGCAGTCTCGTGTGGCATTGACTCACTCAGTGCACTGCGCATTGTGCTTTTTGAGAATTTCTCTACTTTAGCGTCCACCCACCATCTGACAGCTTGAATATGCCTTTACAGTACAATGTCTCATATGGCGACATACAATTTACTTCACATTAACAGTATTTAGAATAAAAGATGGATTGCATTATTTCATGTTTTTATGAATCGTACCATAAAGGTATGTTCATGCACCAACAGAAGAAACATGCCCTTAAAATTGCACTGTTCATTAATAGTTAATCAGCACTTTACTTGTACAAGTAAAAATTAAATATAGTTTCAAGGGGGTCAGGATGTGCAACACAGAACACTTAAATATTATAAATAGTATCAAATATATCCATGCCACACATGCTTGCTTGCTGCATCAGTTTTATGCCGTTGTTCATATACTATAGTTTTACTGAAAAATTAGAAAATATTAATGTTTCCTTATGGCACTTCTGTACCGCAGTGGAATTGCATGCATTTCCTAATTGCAATTCCCTTTCAAGGGAACTCGAGCTGCGTCAAGCTGTGGGAACGCCTCTGCGTTGTGCGTCCTGAAGCACGTATGGAATCAGCCCAATGGAGAGATGGAACGTCATAGGCGGGTGACGTCATCGACCAGGAAACTATAAAGCACCCCATAAACACAAGCGCAATAGCTTCTGTGCCTTCAGTCGCGCTATATGTGAATCTGTCCCTGTGTGAATATTGTCTGTCCTTACATACTCTGCACCACACAAACAATTTATATATATATATATATATTAAGAGAGATATGGCGAACAAACAGCAGTTTAGGGAGTGTGTCCCTCCCTGCTCGCGTTATTTAACGAGTGGGGATACACACATTCTTTGTGTTGTTTGTTTGGGAGTGTAGCATGCCCAGTCAGCTTTCGAGGGAGTTGATTGTGAGCATTGCGAGCGTCTGCCATTAAGGACGCTCCGCTCCCGCCGGGCGCTCTTCGAGGAGAGCGGTTCGGTGCACGCTCCCCGCGGTTTGGGTCCCGCTCTTGCCGAGGCAGAGCGAAGACGTGTATCGTGGGGATCGCATATGGATCTCTCAGCGGGGTTAGAGACGGGCTCTGCCTTATCTCTCCCTTCACCTGTGAGATCCAGTGCCTCAGTCCCGTATTCGGAAGCACGCGCTGCGGTTTCTTCCGCTCGGGCTGAGGCACCAGTGTTGCTTCTATCCAGTTCTGAGGAGCTGGATGTTGCTAGTATATATAAGGGAGATGTGGAGGATTCGCCACCTTACACTCCCGAAAGCGATGAGCTAGTGGAGGTATTAACAAGAGCTGTAGAAAAACTCAGCATTGTATGGCCAGTGACTAGACAGGAGTCTGTTTCTAAATTAAAATTAGATGAGAGATTTTCGCCGTCACGAGTGCAACCTCCACGCCGGTGCGTGCCGTCTTTTTTTCCCGATCTCCACACTGAGGTGTCGAAATCGTGGGAAAAACCGGTGTCATATAGAGAAAATGTTTAGTCCCCAGACTTCAACATATTTAAATATGGTGGGGGATAAATCATATGGTTGTTCGGCTATGCCTCGCGTGGTAGAGACGCTTGCGAGTTTTCTCTCCCTCGAGGCTGCGTCATCTGGTAAGGCACCGGCATTACCCACCAAGCCTCTTATGAATATTTCGTTTTTTGTGGGTAAAGCGTATTCGGCAGCAGGTCATGTCTGCATACTATGTCTGTTATGAAGAGAAAAAAAAAAACGGGCATACCAGGCTGACCTGCTGAGGGACGTGAGTGAGAGTGAGGAGGTCAGTGCTGACGTGGTTCGCGAACTGCGTCAGCCGGCTGATTTTTCCCTGCGTGGCCGTAGAAAGACATCTGTGGTTAAATCAGACAAATATAAAAGGGAAAGGAAAAGCTTACCTTTTAGACACTCCTCTCTCCCCCCTGGGTTTATTTGGCGATGCTGTAAATTCTGTCATCAATAAATTCCAGGAGAAGGAAAAGCAAATAACAGCTTTTAACAAATTTCTAAAAATTCATGTCCCTGGGACTGCTGGGCGGGAGCAGCCCCGGCCGTCCGCGAGCTCATCACATAGGGCGCTGAAGCAGAGTGTCGCGTCTCGTGCTCCCCCTGCTGGACAGTGGGCTCAGCCGCGGCACTCTCAGCTGAAATCTCCCAGTAATAGAACTGATCTGAGGACAGTTATATTAGCTAAGAAGGCTTCGGCTGAGAAGAAGTCCTGGCGCCACGGCGCGCAGGACACTGAGGTGGGTTCCCGCCGAGGCGGAAAGGTGTTCACCTCTTTCTACGGTGCCCATTCCTCCTCGGTGCCCTCAGGGGCCCGTTCTGCCAACCCCGCCTTAATGCCGGGGCGCAGACGGTCCCAGCGAGCGATTTCCCGAGGGACGCTCGCTCCCTCTGAGGAGGGTTTCAGAGCGGTTAAACCAGTTGTTCCCTGCTGGTGTGCCGTTACAGGGCGCTGCGTTTGCTGCTCAAGTAACACCAGAGGCCAGTCTCGAGAGACTGGTACCCTTAGTAGAATTTCTGGCATAGGGGAAAAGCCTTCCAAAAATATCTCATTGGGTCCTGCAGACAATAGAAAAGGATTATGCTATCCAATTCAGGTGTCATCCACCAAGATTCAGAGGGGTTCTGCCTACAGTGGTGGGCTCTGAGCAGGCTCTGGTTATGGAACAAAAGGTGAAAGCACTCCTTCAAAAGGAGGCTATAGAACGGGTTCCTCCTCCCAGTGTGGAGTCAGGCTATTACGGCCGATATTTCATCGTTCCAAAGTAGGATGGGGGGTTGCGTCCAATTTTAGACCTGCGCCTATTGAATCGCTCGGTAGGGAAGCCAAAATTCAGGTTGCTCTCTATCAAGCAGATCGTGTCACAGATCAGATCCGAGGACTGGTCTGTCACGATAGATCTAAGGGACGCGTACTTCCACATTTCCATCCTTCCACAACACAGGAAGTTCCTGAGGTTCGCCTTCGGGGGCGAGGTGTACCAGCACAGGGTTCTTCCGTTTGACCTAGCTTTATCTCCCCGCACTTTCACGATGGTGGTTCGGCATCGAGATGTCGTTCTTGTTCATATCAGGAAGTTGGGGTTGAGGCTGAACGCAAAGAAAAGTGTATTATCTCCTTCTCAGAAGACCACTTTTCTGGGTGTCGTTTGGGTTTCGGTTTCTATGCAGGCGCGACTCGCTCCGACCCGCATCGCTTCGATTCTCTCAGCTGTGAAACAAGTAAAGCTAGGCCAGCTACGTACTGTAATACAGTTTTAGAGACTGTCGGGTCTGATGGCAGCAGCGTCCAACGTTATACCTTGCGGCCTGTTGTACATGAGACCGCTACAGTGGGGGCTCAGGACCAAGGGGTTCTCCTCGAGGGGAAATCCGCTCCGCACGGTCAAAGTCACGCGGCGCTGCCTTCGTGCTCTGGTCATGTGGAAAGAAACTTGGTTCCTGTTCAAAGGTCCTGTGCTGGGTCGCGTGGCGCTAATGGCGGATGCTTCCCTCACAGGCTGGGGGGCGGTCACGAGTGGTCGTCCAGCCCAAGGTCTGTCTCAGGACCATCATCTATCATGGCTTATAAATTGTCTAGAGATGTTGGCGGTGTTCCAGGCTCTGAAACACTTCCTAGCAGACCTGAGAGGTCATCATGTGTTAGTTCAGTCAGACAACACGTCGGTGGTCTCTTATATAAATCATCAGGGGAGCCTGCGGTTTCGCCGGCTTTACAAGTTGGCCCGTCAGATCCTCCTGTGGTCCCATGGGAGGTTACTATCTCTGACAGCAATGTATCTTCCTGGGTATTTGAATGTGGTAGCAGTCTCCCTGTCGAGGCAGGGGCCGAGGCCGGGGGGTTGGAGTCTCCACCCCGAGGTGGTGGAGCTCCTTTGGTGAGTTTCGGTCGCGCCGAGGTGGACCTATTCACTTCCAAGGTGACCACGCACTGTCATCTGTGGTTTTCCATCAGCCATCCAGCCCCTCTGAGGTTGGACGCTATGGGGCAGCCGTGGCCGAGGTCACGTCTGTTCACCTTTTCCCCGATTGCTCTGCTACCTGGAGTTCTGGAGAGGGTTCGCCGGGACGGGGTCAGCCTACTACATAGTAGCCCCGTTCTGGCCGGCCCGAGTATGGTTTGCGGACCTGATTTCTCTCCTGGACGGTTCTCCTTTGGAGCTCCCGGTCAGGAGGGATCTACTCTCTCAGGCGGGCAGCATGATATTTCACCCCCGCCCAGTACTGTGGGCTTGGCCTCCGAGGGGGCCCAGCTCATGAACTCTGGTCTCTCAACCGAGGTTGTTGAGACCATTCTTCACTCCAGAGCTCCATCCGCGAGGAAGCTTTAGGCCTTGAAGTGAAAACTTTTCACTTCTTGGTGTGGAGAACACCTGCAGGACCCGGTTAACGGCCCAGTGGGTGCAGTGCTGGATTTCCTGCAGGAGCGCTTCTCCACAGGGCTATCCCCCTCCACACTAAAGGTGTATGTGGCGGCACTGGCTGCTCACCACGTCCCTTTCAGTGGAGTTTCTCTGGGGAGACACCCGCTTATAACTCGTTTCCTTCGTGGCACATTGAGGCTGAGGCCAGCAGTTCGTACGAGGGTGCCGGCCTGGGATATGGCCATCGTATTAGAAGGTCTTTCCCAAGCTCCTCTTGAACCTATCGAAGAAGTTCCTGAGAAGTTTCTCACGTTTAAGACTATCTTTCTTCTTGCTATCTCCTCACTAAAGAGAATCGGTGATTTGCAGGCTCTGTCAGTTTCACCCTTGTGCCTGGAATTTCGCCTGGCATGGTTCAGGCTCTTTGACCTACAGTTCTGCAGGCCTTCTGTCCTCCTTCATTTCTGTCGTCTGACCTGGAGAAACTTAATTTACTCTGCCCTGTTAGGGCGTTAGACTCCTATATCCACAGAACTGCCCTGTGGAGGAAGTCAGAACAACTATTTGCGTGTTTTGGGCCACCCAAGAAGGGGCGTCCCGTGTCTAAACAGAGAATAAGCAAGTGTGTGGTCGAGGCTATCTCACTTGCCTATGAGTCGGCTGGTCAGCCTTCACCTTGGCTGTACGAGCCCACTCTATCAGGAGTATGGCGACTTCTAAAGCCTTATTGTCAGGAGTTTCCCTCAGTGACGTTTGTGATGCGGCTGGATGGTCTTCACCGCATACTTTCATTAAGATCTATGACCTAGACTTAATTCCTTCCCCTGGGGCACAGGTGCTCTCGCCCTCTGTGCGCTAGTTCTCACATGGCGGTCACTTGGTCCTATGGCGACGTGGGTATTAGCGTTCCCACAGCTTGACGCAGCTCGAGTTCCCTTGAAAGGGAACGTCTCGGTTACGTATGTAACCTTAGTTCCCTGATAGAGAACGAGACGCTGCGTCATCCCACCATACTCCCGGCATTCCCGCTAGCGCTTCCTTCAGGCTATCAGAAGCTATTGCGCTTGTGTTTATGGGGTGCTTTATAGTTTCCTGGTCGATGACGTCACCCGCCTATGACGTTCCATCTCTCCATTGGGCTGATTCCATACGTGCTTCAGGACGCACAACGCAGAGGCGTTCCCACAGCTTGACGCAGCGTCTCGTTCTCTATCAGGGAACTAAGGTTACATACGTAACCGAGACGTTTTTTTATAGATGTGTTCATCAGTTATTGCAGTTGATAAGATAGTGTTTCTATTAATATGACTGTATCAATTATAGTATGATACAAGAATGAGTTCCAACACTGAAAATAATTTGGTGTAGGATTTACTTTGAAACAATTTTTACTCATAAATTCCAAGTAAATTTCATATATGTTGCATATATTATAATTCCTGACATAAGCAGGATTTAATTTAAGGAGAAAGTAAGCAAAACTAGATTTTTACCAATTTACATTGTGGTACAGAGTTCCAATATAAAAAATAAAAAAAAAATGTTTGTTTGTTATTGGATGACAGAATATCTAATAGGAAGAACAAAATCCATGGTCGGAACACAATAAGTGCAATTAACATCTGACAACATGATGAATATGCTGTAGTATTATATTTCAAACGCCTCGTTTGACTCCCAAACATGAAAATATACTGTGCATCTGTGAGACGTGGATGCCCAGTACATAGCCTATATTACTGTGCGAAAATATTTTTTATGTTATTTTCTTTAATAAATATTAACGATTCAGCCTTAACCTTCAGCCCTGCAGCATTACACTCTGATCTATAATTTAGTAGTGTGGGTGTTTACTCATATTTAAGCACATACTGTAAATGCAAAAAGTTATATAATTAGAATTATATAAATCTGAGTATGCAAATATTAAGGATCTGCTATAATAAAAAGTCAAATGAAGTGGAACTGATTTTTGTGCACAATGCTGAGGGACACACTTGTTATCATTCACATTGCATGAAGAGCAAAGAGATGAAGGAACATCATCTTTCATTTGAAATACATCAATAAACCACGTTCAGATGTCAGCACCCCCGCAGGCACTCTTAGATTTGCTTTACTACATTAAAGATTCAGTCTCACTCTAAAATCAGTCAAGCCTTCAAATGTGTGTTTAGTGCTCAGGAAAGAGAGAAAGATGGCAACACTTGATTGAGGCCTTTATATATGATGCATTATAAAAAAAAATATATTCTTGATGCATCGTAAGTACATTTATGTGCCAAAGTTATATTCAAACTTACGCCTATTCGTGGTATCCCTTTAAAAGAGTCTAATGGGTTGAAACGCATATAGCCTAAGTAAAATTTATTGTCAATCGTGTGTTTTAATAGATTAAATTTTTTATTAAATATGAAAATATATATTTTATTGGTTACCACTGGCAAAGAAAACCAGAAAATATCAGGGAATTTTAAATGTGTGATTGCCAAGCAATAGTTAATTAACCCTCCTGTTACCCTCAAATCCGATAACATCTTTTACCCACTGGGGTCAATTTGATTTATTTGTTTTATAATATTTCTAAGTATAGATTTTGGTAATCTATAACATTTGGAAAGAAAAACGTCTCGTTGCGTCGGATGGCGACGAATGGGGTTTCGCTTAGAAAGCCTATCGACTTCGAGTATACAAAACGAGCCAAAGAAATGCCATGGGTCTGCGGAATTTGCATTGCGTATCTCCGCCTTACCTCGTGGGTATAAAAGGAGGACGCCGGCAACATGCAGATATGTTTCTTCGCTGAAGATCCGATCTGAACTCGAGACTGAACACATCCCCGCAGTACAGCGGAAGTGGCAGGAAGACGTAACGTCTCAGTTCCCTACGCAGGGAACGAGGGTTACATACGTAACCGAGACGTTCCCTTCCGTTGTCACTCCGAGTTACGTCGGATGACGACGAATGGGGTTACCAGTCTAATCACGCCACCCTCTCGGCTGTCTTCCAATGCCCTGCGTAAATCGTAAAGATCCCTGACGTGAGACTGGCATGGACGAAGGACTCCTATTTAGCACAGGAATACCAAGGTACACTGGGGAGCATATCCCATATCTTTATAGGAAATATGCAATTATTAAGGGGGGGGGGGGGGGGGGGACTTAGAAAATACACATATGACCCGGAGGGATCCATATGGAGAACACTGGGGTGTCCAGCCGCAGGTGGAATATTTCAACCCCAGGGGTGGCAAGGTGGCTTGCCAAGGGAAAGACACATGCTCAGAGAGGCTTACAGTGGAAATACACATGTGGGGGTCGCTCAGAGGAGGGACCATGCACACGGGAGGCACCTAGCCGAGGCGCAGGCAATAGACACTGGTGCCGACGTCAGACGTCAGGAGTGCTGGAGGAACTCAGGGCTTTCGGGGAAGCTCACCTGAGGAGAATATCGCACATTTCCAGTCTCTGGAGTGGAATGGCGAGCAAGCGAAGACACCTGAGTGGGTCTGGTACTAGCTGGTTGAAGCGAGTACATGAGAGGACACTGGCTTCACTCGGAGATAGTAGAATCTGGCGAATGTGTTAGGTGTCGCCCAGCCTGCAGCTCTGCAGATGTCTGTTAGAGAGGCGGCATGCGCTAGAGCCCAAGAGGACGCCACACTCCGGGGAGTGGGCAGTCACACCAAGGGGGCACGGTCGACCTTGCTGCTGGTATGCCAAAGCAAAGGCGTCCACTATCTTTTCCAGTGAGAGAGCCTTTCCCTTCAGCTTCCCACCATAACAGACAAAGAGCTGGTCTGAGGTCCTGAAACACTGCGTTCTGTCTACATAGGCGCGGAGAGCACGTACTGGACAGAGCGGAGAGCACGTACTGGACAGAGCAGTGCCAAGGCTGGGTCTGCCTCCTCCAAGGGGCAGCGCTTGCAGGTTCACCACCTGGTCCCGGAAGGGAATGGTAGGAACCTTGGGCACATATCCAGGCCGGGGTCTCAGGATCACATGAGAGTAAGCCGGCCCGAATTCCAGGCACGCTTCGTCAATGGAGAATGTGTGCAGGTCCCCTACCCTCTTGATGGAGGCCAATGCAACCAGGAGTGCTGTCTTCATTGACAGGAACTTAAGCTCCACTGATTGCAAAGGATCAAAGGGAGCACACTGCAGGGCATTTAGAACCACTGAGAGGTCCCAAGAGGGAACAAGAGGACAGCGAGGAGGATTCAGTCTCCTCGCTCCCCTCAGGAACCTGACGATCAGGTCGTGCTTTCCTACGGACTTACCTTCCACTGTAACATGGTGTGCGGCAATAGCGGCAACGTATACTTTTAGGGTGGAGGGAGACAGCCTTCGCTCCAACCCTTCTTGAAGGAAGGAAAGCACGACACTGATCGAACATCTCCGGGGGTCTTCTTGGTGAGAAGAGCCCAGTTGATGAAGAGGTTCCACTTCAACGCGTAGACATGTCTCGTGGACGATGCTAAGCGGAAGTGATGGTAACCACCACCGCTGGTAGTAGGATACTCAACCTGCCTCATCCCGTCCAGGAGCCACACGTGGAGGTTCCATTGATCAGGACGAGGGTGTCAAGGGTGTTTAGATTTCATTTTCAAATGAGAGAGATGGAGAACATAGAGAGCACACAGAGCACAAAGAGAAATGGTTTAGAAGGCTTTTGTTCATGCTTTTATAATGTTTGCTCCTCCCCTTTGTTTGGTAAACCATGAGAATTATGTTTTCCCCTCCCCCACGGCACAGGGGGAATAAATTTATGTAAAATTATAATGAACATTATACAATTATAACAGGTTATAGTGACCTAAATAAAACAACCAAAACAAATGTGTGTGAAATTTTAATATTTCTTATGTTTTATACAGCTAAAAGAGCCTGGGGTCAAATTGACCCCAAGGAACACCGATGCTACAAAATGTGTACAGGACATTGAAAAAATATCAGCAGGTTAATTTTATGTTTACAGAGTTGTCCCCATTAAATTAGGGAAAGTCATTAAATCTGAAGCAAAAAAAAAAAAAAAATTATGTATTTACAGACGTTAAATGTTGAATGGGGTCAAATTGACCCCAAGGATAATAGGAGGGTTAAATCATGAATATATGCATAAAATATTGCCCCCTGTGGTATTAATAAAGTTGTAAGGAAACTAAGTAAAAAAAAGTCATTTCTATAGTCAATATATTTTTGTTTTTCTTATAATGAAAGTTATAATTGATTGCAAACTATTTAATATGATTTTGTAAGAGGCTAAGAATTGGCATGTATCGCGTTTTATATTGCCAATGTGTGAACAGCTTGCAACGAAACTAATAAAAATTAAAGCTGCAAGCAGCATTGAAAGGGCCCTCGCACCCGTGCCACCGCCACCCGGTGGCTTTAGGAAGACAGAGCACGGTGGGCAATGTGCATTTAAGTAGGTAAATATAGGAGGAGTATGTCAAAGTCAGTTACAAAAATGTCCTTTATTATGGGGATAATAGCATGTGTTATCACTCAGATAAGTGTTGCTAGCATGTTTTAGCATGTTTCTAGCATGTTTAGAACTCAATGGCATATTTAATATGTTGCTAGTAGCCTACTGCATCACAGTGTAAAACATGTCACTTCCTGTCGACAGTAGATGGCGCTATTACTTTAACTTAAAATTGTCATGTAGATGTGTTCAGGGCAGGACTCTTATCAAACGTGTGAAGTTTGGGGCAGATTGGACATTGCCTTCTTCAGTGACAACAACTTCCTGTTTCATTGCATTAGCATGCTTTAGCACTTAGCTAAGAATTGCTAGCATGTTTTAACATGTTTATAACATGTTTATAAATCAATGGCATATTTAATATGCTGCTAGTACTGCATCACAATGGTAAACATGTCACTTCCTGTTGCCAGTAGGTGGCGCTATTACTATGACTGAATATACTCATGTAGATGTGTTCAGGCCATGACTCTTATCAAACGTGTGAAGTTTGGGGCAGATTGGACATTGCCTTCTTAAGTAACAACGACTTCCTGCTTCATTGCATTAGCATGCTTTAGCACTTAGCTAAGAATTGCTAGCATGTTTTAACATGTTTATAATTCAAAGGCATATTTACTATGTTGCTAGTACTGCATCACACTGTTAAACATGTCACTTCCTGTTGCCAGTAGGTGGCGCTATTACTTTAACTGAAAATTGTCATGTAGGTGTGTTCAGGGCAGAACTCTTATCAAACGTGTGAACTTTGGGGCAGATTGGACATTGCCTTCTTAAGTAACAACAACTTCCTGCTTCATTGCATTAGTATGCTTTAGCACTTAGCTATGAATTGCTAGCATGTTTTGACATGCTTATAACATGTTTATAATTCAATGGCATATTTAATATGTTGCTAGTACTGCATCACAGTGTTAAACATGTCACTTCCTGTTGCCAGTAGGTGGCGCTATGACTGTAACTGAATATGAGCATGGACATGTGTTCAGGACAGAACTCTTATCAAACGTGTGCAGTTTGGGGCAGATTGGACATTGTTTGCCTGAGTTACAGCAACTTCCTGTTTCATGGCGAAACATCGAAATTTGTCAGGCCGCCGAGGACACGCCCTTCGACGAAAACTCAAGATCTTCGCAATTTAACGTCGCAAAGGCCTTAAGATTACACTCACCAAATTTGAAGATGATCAGAATAAAACTGTAGGAGGAGTTCGTTAAAGTACGAGGCCTGAAAATGGCAAAAACTGCACAAAAATCGGAGAGGAAGTTCAAAATGGCTGACTTCCTGTTGTGTTTAGGGCTATCCTCCAAGAGACTTTTTTGTAGGTATTGGGCCATTACATGTATGTACCGAATTTCGTACATGTACGTGAAACGTAGCGGGAGGCGCACTCCGTTGAACCTTTATAGGTGGCGCTATCGAGCCATTTTGCCCCGCCAAATTCTGAAACGCATATCAGATGTAAATTTTCGCCAGTTCTGACGCGTGTGCAAATTTTTGTGAGTTTTCGTGCATGTTTAGGCCCTCAAAAATGCGATTCATTGCGGAGAATAATAATAAATATAGCTGCGAGCAGCGATTACGGGCCCAAGCCGGTGGCACCGCAACCCTGGTGCACCAGTTTGGCGGTACCGCCGGCGTTGGCCCTTCAT
The DNA here is from genome assembly GCA_026230005.1 of Gila orcuttii. NCBI lineage: Eukaryota > Metazoa > Chordata > Actinopteri > Cypriniformes > Leuciscidae > Gila > Gila orcuttii. The sequence goes on from JAPDVR010000012.1 coordinate 5,063,759, forward strand.
CGCTGCTCGCAGCTATATTTATATATATATATAAAGAAGCCGGTGGTACCGCCACCCTGGTGCCTTTAGGGTTATTGTGCACGACGTGCAAAAACGTAACCCTGCTTTGATTGTCGAAAAGAAGTGTGCTGTAGAGCTTACATCAGTTTGGGTGCATCAAGTGCGCATCGAGGGCACATATCAACCACAAAGTATGCATGAGCAACCTTCTGAAACCTAATATGAAAAATGAGACACCTCATCCATGGGTCTCATGGATTTAACGGACACATGAAATAAGTACACAAGACCGAGTATTCATATGAAGTGTGCCATTTGGGACAGGGCCTATGATCTTGAACCACAATAGCCACATATATGAGATAATTTAAATATAGAATAATTTTTAATGTCATAGGATGTCATAGCTCAATATGTTTTTCAGCACTTAAATGTGTAAATATAGAAGCCCAGTATTTATCTAGGGGTCTTTGTACAGGTTTATTAATGTAATTCTATTTTACGCTTATGTGTCCTATGATATGCAATGGAAGTAAATTTTAATGTTTAACATGGGTGTATTCACAACACATAGCATACGATATAATATCTTAAGATTATTCATCATTATGTTGTCTCTGCCTTTTCTGTTTTAATGATATTCAGAACAGAAAAACTAAATGTTCCTTATAATTTTAATTAACACTAACTTTATTCTCATCTCAATTATAAATAATTGATTTCCGTATAAAATGATTTCAGCGCCTCTCTCTCTCTCTCTCTCTCTCTCTCTCTCACACACACACACACACACACACAGTTCGATCGCGCCCGCGCCTCTCTCTCTCTCTCACTCTCTCTCTTTCTCTCTCTCACACACACACACACAGTTCGATCGTGCCCGCGCCTCTCTCGCGCTCTCACTCTCTCTCTCTCTCTCTCTCTCTCTCTCTCACACACACACACAGTTCGATCGCGCCCGCGCCTCTCTAACTCACTCACACACACACACACACACACACACACACACACATTTCGATCGCGCCCGCGCCCCCCTCTCTCTCTCTCTCTCTCTCTCTCTCTCTCTCTCTGTGTGTGTGTGCGTGTGAGAGAGAGAGAGGCGCAGGCGCGATCGAACTGTGTGTGTGTGTGTGTGTGTGTGTGTGTGTGTGTGTGTGTGTGTGTGTGTGTGTGTGTGTGTGAACAGTGGAAACATACTCCGTCATTTTTTTTCATACAGGACATCATTCAGACTGCAAACTGTTTACTTATATATGTGTACACTCCCAATAAAACACAACATCCTCAGTCACATATGCAATATATTTATATATAAATATAATTTTGGACACAAGAGGGCAGTATAGCCCTATTTACGATTTTGTGTTTAAACTATCACCCGAAGAGAACCCCCCCTCCCCCTCCCCACACAGACACACACACAGACAGAATGGCAGGGGACACTCTCTCTGTCAGAGAGAGGGAGAGAAAATTCTCAGAATCCACATTCAAACCACAATATCTGATTTTCTGTTGGTCGGAGATAATGACTGTAAATTAGAAAGTTGTTCGGCTTGATGAGAACAATATACACGCAAACTTTTGTAACTGTAGGTAAAACTAACTAAGTTATAACACACTTTATGTGTCCTTTTTTAGTCATAAATTCATTTTCTCGCCACGGCCAAACCGTTCGAGATATCAAAAATCCGTCCGCAATTTAGCATCCTCAATGTCTTGACTTCATGCTGACCGAGTTTCGTGGTGTTTGGATTAATTCTCTAGGAGAAGTATATAAAAAATAAAAGCATGCATTTTCCAAACAACCCATAATAGCTGACTTCCTGTTGAGCTGTCGTTAAACTTAGAGCACGAAAGTTGTTCGGCCCGATGAGATCTAAATATGTACCGAGTTTCATATTATTACATGCAAGCATGTTTGATATATGGACAAGTGTTCGAATCGCATTCCAGGGGGCGCTGTCGAGCCCCCCTGCCACGCCCGGGTACCAGCTTCAGCCCGGCCCTGATGGCCGCGGGTTCTGACCTGTGTGCAAAGTTTCAAGAGTTTTCGAGCACGTTAAGGGCCCCAAAACCTTGAAAAACAAAAATAAAAGCATTCTCACTCAGCAGACAAATCCCCCTCCCCCAAACACACGGAGAGACGTAGGGTCAGAGAGAGAGGAAGAGAAAATTCTCCAAAACATCCACATTCAAACCAAAATATCTGACTTCCTGTTGGTCTGAGCTAATAACTGTAAATTAGAAAGTTGTCCAGCTCGATATGAACAATATACATACTGAGTTTTAAGATTGTAGATAAAAGTATAGACCTAACTCCCCCTCTTTTGTCAAAAGGTGGCGCTACTGAGCCCCTGCACCACGCCCGTTTCTGAAACTTTGCACATGTCTACTGGCTAATAAATGTGATGTGTCTGTCGAGTTTCATGCAATTTCAAGTATGCTAAGAGTCTCAAAAGCATCAAAAAAGAATCTTAAAGTTTGATGCGTTACCACGGCAACAGTATCTAAGATATCAATAATCCTTTCACAGGTCTACATCTGCCGTGTGTTTACATTATACACATAAAGTTTGAAGCAAATCGGGTAAAAATAAGAGGGTGATTTCAAAGCATTTTGAAAGTGACACACTTCCTGCTGCCAGTTGGTGGCGCTATAACTTTGACTCACAATAGTCACATCCATGTGATCGGCCTCTTACAGCGAACACACTGCTGAAGTTTCATCAAGATCAGTCAATGTATGCAGAAGTTATAACACACTTCCTGTTTCCATTATTCGCCATAAATTTGTTTCCTCGCCACGGCCAAACCGTTCGAGCTATCAAAAATCCCCTGGCAATTTTTCATCCTCAATGTCTTGACTTCATGCACACCGAGTTTGGTGACGATCGGGTGAATTCCCTAGGAGAAGTGTTTCAAATTCCTGAGCATAAGTTTCCAAACAACCCATAATAGCCGACTTCCTGTTGGGCTGGCGTAAAAAGTAAGAGTAAGAAGGATATATGAAATGATGAGATCTATATGTGTACCGATTTTCATATTAATTCATGCAAGCGTGTTTGATATATGGACATGTTTTCGAATCCCGTTCCAGGGGGCGCTGTCGAGCCCCCCTGCCACGCCCGGGTACCATCTTCAGTCCGGCCCTGATGGCCGCGGGTTCTGACCCGTGTGCAAAGTTTCAAGAGTTTTTGAGCACGTTAAGGCCCCCAAAATGCCCAAAAGGTAGTAAAATAATAATAATAATAATAAATATAGCTGCGAGCAGCGATTACGGGCCCAAGCCGGTGGCACCGCAACCCCGGTGCCTTTAGTTACCTAAAGGCACCGGGGTGGCGGTGTCGCCGGCTTTGGCCCTTCATCGCTGCTCGCAGCTATATTTATATATATATATATATAAGAAGCCAGTGACACCGCCACCCTGGTGCCTTTAGGGTTATTGTGCACGACGTACAAAAACGTAGCCCTGCTTTGACTGTCGAAAAGAAGTGTGCTGTAGAGCTTGCATCAGTGTGGGCTCTGCAAAAGTGCGCATAGAGGGCACATATCAACCACAAAGTATGCGTGAGCAATCTTCTGAAACCTAAAATGAAAAATGAGACACCCTACAGACGGTCTCATGGATTTTACGGACACATGAAATAAGTACACAAGACTGAAAATTCATATGAAGTGTGCCATGTAGGACAGGGCCTATGATCGTGAACCACAATAGCCACTTATATTGATTTTGCCCGGCCATCATTTCCCATGTTTGATTTCTGTATTTGACCGATTGTTTACCGTTGCTGTCTACATTCTGCCTGGCCCAATCTGGATTGTTTATTGGACTCTGATTCTTGCTGCCTGCCTCGGCCCTTTGCCTGTCAACCTGGTTTGTCTCTGCCTTTTCTGTTCTGCCCTGTTTGCCATTGCTCACCCTTTCTGTCTTGACCATTCTTAATAAAAAGCTGCAAATGGATCCCCCTGGCCTGACCCTGCCTCGTTACAACACATATGCTGCATCTGCTCGCTATCTGCCGAAGGCTCTGGTAGTTCCGCTTCAGCACTGATGATGTTGTAGGAATAGTGCGCTCTGTTTGGTCTGGATTATTCGGGATTTTTTATTTTATACAGAAATAAGTTATTTATAATTCAGATGAGAATAAAGTTAGTGTTGATTAAAATGAAGGAAAACTTTGATTGTATTGATCTGAAATATAGCACATTAATTTTAAATTCATTTACGTTCAATTACCAAATATACAATCTTAATTTAATTTTAAGCAAACAATACATTTAAATACATTTAAATACATATATGGGTTATATGAATATTTTGTAGAAAAAATAATATGTATATATATTATTAAAAATAATAATATAAAATATATATATATATATATATATATATATATATATATATATATATATATATATATATATATATATCCAAAAAGACAAGGCCTTAAACTTAAGCTTGAACAAGGGTTAAACTCTTATCACTAACAGACACCAAGGCACAATCACTCACACACACACACACACACACACACAGTTTAAAAGCAAAAAGATATTTATCCAACCCCATTTAAAAACAGTCTGTGAGTGCCATCTTTTGGACATCCATCATATTGCATAGGTTTTCAAAAATTTTAAGGAAAACATATATATTGATCTAATATATATATATATATAGAACATATGTATAAATGAACAGGCTTGCGATGTAAAGATTGCAATGCTGGAATGTGTGTGTGTGGGTGTGGGTGGCTCAGCGCGATTGAACAGTGTGTTACAGATAAAAACATACTCCGTCATTTTCTTCATACAGGACATCATTCAAACTGCAAAGTGTTTACTTATATTTGTGTACACTCGCAATAAAACACAACATTGTGTTTTTGTTAAATAAATTAAAGTAATACATCCACCCGAAATGGCACTAATTTTAAAATTAACAATGCTCACGGGTGCACGGGCATTCATAACTGTGCGCGCCCACGGTGAGGAACGAGCAGAACAGAGTGAACGTTGTTTAGTTTATTCCTACTTCCATAGGAATTAATTGAAAAAGCTCGCTCTACTCTGCACCATTATTAATGTCTTGTGTGGACGTCCGTATTTTACTTCCACTTCCAAGTTAGCGATTTTAAAGCTCCCAGCGGTGTCACACGTTGATTAACCGGTGGGAAAATATCCCCATAGTAACATCCCTAATATTTATATATAAATAAAATAGGCCTACCTGATTTTGAACACAAGAGGGCAGTATAGCACTATGTATGATTTGGAATTATTTTTTTTTTTGACTAAACCATTGTGGCTGTTTTTAAACTTAAACATAATTCTTTAATTGAAAAAAAGGAATAAAATGGGTTTAGTTCTAATATTTGTATTATTTTATATAAAAATAAATGGTGTATAATTACATTTTAGAAAGATATGAGACATTTCCTGATTCTTTTTTTTTTTTACTTTAATTTAATTTAATCCCTCACCATAGCAAAACCGTTTGAGATATTCAATATCCGTTCACAATTTAGCATCTTTAATGTATTTTCATCATGTTGAAAAAGTTTGGCGTGAATAAAATAAACTACTTAGGAGTAGCTAAAAACTCAGAATCTGAAATCCACATTCAAACCAAAATATCTGACTTCCTGTTGGTAGTAGCTAATGACTGTAAATTAGAAAGTTGTCCGGCTCTAAGAGTACAATATACATACCGAGTTTTGTTACTGTAGATAAAACTAACCCCCCCACTTTTGTCAAAAGCATTTAGAAAGTGACACACTTCCTGCTGCCAGTTGGTGGCACTATAACTTTGACTCACAATAGTCACATCCATGTGATCGGACTCTTACAGCGAACACACTGCTGAAGTTTCATCAAGATCAGTTAATGTATGATGAAGTTATAACACACTTCCTGTTTCCATTATTCGCCATAAATTCGTTTCCTCGCCACGGCCAAACCGTTCGAGATATCAAAAATCCGTCCGCAATTTAGCATCCTCAATGTGTTGACCTCAAGCTGACCGAGTTTGGTGGTAAACAGATGCAATCTCTAGGTGAAGTACTTCAAATTCCAGAGAAAGCGTTCTCCAAACAACCCATTATAGCCGACTTCCTGTTGGGCTGGCGTAAAACTTGACCGAGGGAAAGTTGTTCGGCCCGATGAGATCTATATGTGTACTGAGTTTCATATTAATTCATGCAAGCGTGTTTGATCTATGGACCAAGTTTTGGGGACCCCGTTCAAGGGGGCGCTGTTGAGCCCCCCTGCCACGCCCGGGTACCAGCTTCAGCCCGGCCGTGATGGCCGTGGGCTCTGACCTGTGTGCAAAGTTTCAAGAGTTTTCAAACAAGTTAAGGGCCCCAAAAGCCCCTGAAACCTTGAACACCATTAAAATAATAGACAAATTCCCCAAACCCCCCACACACACAGAGACAGAGGGAGAGGGAGGGAGAAAATTCTCCTGAAAATCACATTCAAACCAAAATATCTGACTTCTTGTTGTTCGGAGATATCTTGAAATTCATTTTGATTAGAGATATCTGAAATTTGATATCTGTAACTTTCATTTTATTGGGTTAGCTATGCGCACTGTGATTGGCTCATCGTGTTTGGGGCCGTGGCTTAGCCATAGGTCAATTACGTTACAGATATCTTAAATGATAATACAAACTATCCAAAACATAATTACGACTTGTCAGAAAGACGTTATTGATATCTACAATGTTAATTCCGGATAGTCAAACTTAGCTTTTAAATGTTAAAAGGGCTTGCCATACAGAGACGTAGGCTCAGAGAGAGGCTCACCATATTCAAACCAAAATATCTGACTTCCTGTTGGTCGTAGCTAATTACGGTAAATTAGAAAGTTGTCCGGCTCGAAGAGGACAATATACATATCGAGTTCTGTTACTGTAGATGAAACTAACCCCCCCCACTTTTGTCAAAAGCATTTAGAAAGTGACACACTTCCTGCTGCCAGTTGGTGGCGCTATAACTTTGACTCACAATAGTTACATCCATCTGATTGGCCTCTTACCACGAACACACTGCTGAAGTTTCATCAAGATCAGTTAATGTATGCAGAAGTTATAACACTTTGTGTTTCTCTTTTCTCGCCATAAATTCGTTTCCTCGCCACGGCCAAACCGTTCGAGATATCAAAAATCCGTCCGCAATTTAGCATCTTCAATGTGTTGACCTCAAGCTGACCGAGTTTGGCGGTAAACGGATGCAATGTCTAGGAGAAGTACTTCAAATTCCAGAGCAAGCGTTCTCCAAACAACCCATAATAGCCGACTTCCTGTTGGGCTGGCGTAAAACTTGACCAAGGGAAAGTTGTTCGGCCCGATGAGATCTATATGTGTACTGAGTTTCATATTAATTCATGCAAGCGTGTTTGATCTATGGACCAAGTTTTGGGGACCCCGTTCAAGGGGGCGCTGTTGAGCCCCCCTGCCACGCCCGGCTACCAGCTTCAGCCCGGCCCTGATGGCTGTGGGCGCTGACCTGTGTGCAAAGTTTCAAGAATTTTCAAGCACGTTAAGGGCCCCAAAAGCCTTGAAAACCTTGAAAACCCATTAAAAGCAATAGACAAATCCCCCACACCCCACACACACAGAGACAGAGGGAGAGGGAGGGAGAAAATTCTCCTGAAAATCACATTCAAACGAAAATATCTGACTTCGTGTTGTTCGGAGCTAATGACTGTCAATTAGAAAGTTGTCCGGCTCGAGGAGAACAATATACATACCGATTTTTGTTACTGTAGGTAAAACTAATACCCCATTTTTGACTAAAGGTGGCGCTACTGAGCCCCTCACCACACCCGTTTCTGAAACTTTGCACATGTCTACTGGCTAATAAATGTGATGTGTCTATCGAGTTTCATGCAATTTCAAGCATGCTAAGAGTCTCAAAAGCATCAAACAAGAATATTACAGTTTGATGCGTTGCCAAGGCAACATTATCTTAGATATTAAATAATCCTTTCACAGGTCTACATCTGGCGTGTGTTTACATTATACAGATGAAGTTTGAAGCAAATCGGGTAAAAATAAGAGGGTGATTTCAAAGCATTTTGAAAGTGACACACTTCCTGCTGCCAGTTGGTGGCGCTATGACTTTGACTCACAATAGTCACATCCATGTGATTGGCCTCTTAGAGTGAACACACTGCTGAAGTTTCATCAAGATCAGTTAATGTATGCTGAAGTTATAACACACTTCCTGTTTCACGTTTCTCGCCATAATTTCGTTTCCTCGCCACGGCCAAACCGTTCGAGATATCAAAAATCCCCTGGCAATTTTTCATCCTCAATGTATTGACTTCATGCTGACCGAGTTTTGTGCCATTTCTTTGAATTCTCTAGGAGAAGTACTTTAAATTCCATTGCATGCGTTTTACAAACAACCCTAAATAGCCGACTTCCTGTTGGGCTGGGGTAAAAAGTAAGAGTATGAAGTATATATGAACCGATGAGATCTATATGTGTACCGAGTTTCATATTCTTACATGCAAGTGTGTTTGATTTATGGACCAAGTTTTCGGACCCCGTTCCAGGGGGCGCTGTCTAGCCCCCCTGCCACGCCCGGGTACCATTTTCAGCCCGACCCTGATGGCCGCGGGTTCTGACCTGCGTGCAAAGTTTCAAGAGTTTTCGGGCACGTTAAGGGCCCCAAAAGTGCCCGAATAGTCGTAAGAAAAATAAAAGAGAAAAAAAAAAATAATAATCCTAAGGAAAACAATAGGGCTCTGCGCCCTTTCAAGGCTTGGGCCCTAATAAAGAATAATCCTTAGGAAAACAATAGGGCCTTCGCCTTTTCAAGGCTTGGGCCCTAATAATAATAATAAACAGAGCAATTCCAAGAGGGTCCTCACACCATCGGTGCTCGGGCCCTAATAATAATAATAATAAACAGAGCAATTCCAAGAGGGTCCTCACACCATCGGTGCTCGGGCCCTAACGAGATCTTCCCGACTTAGGTTGTCGATGAGAGCCTCTCATGTGAAGGACTCGGCACGTTTTGCCGGGAAAATCAAAAGGATGTAGACCGTTTACGCGGACAGTTACCTCCCTTCAGTGACAGAGAACCATTTATTTCTTAATGTGAAGAACATTTTAATAATCTGTTTTTCACAATAAAGAACCATTTGTGCATTGAAAAATTATTTCCATAAAGGTGCTTCATATAACCATCGATTCCAATCTTTATTTTTAAGATTGTAATTCTAACTATAGTCTCACACAGCCAGATCTACATCGGTCTTTAGTCTTAAATATACTTTATATCATAACAGTTTAATTTTAATTACCTCATCAGTCGACATGGTGTTGGAAGAAACACCCACATCACTATGCTGTTTTCTCACAGCTGTCATTGTTGTGTGTTAATCTTGTTATTGAAAGGAAAGTGCACAACACATCTTTACATATCTAAACGGTGTTCTCAGCAGTTATTATCACTGCGAACTGTGCGAAGGTAAATCCAATGTTGTACTTCTATAGCAGAACAAACGTTCAGTTTCTCGTGTGCACGAGTACGAACACGAGCAATAAACTGCTGGCTGCAGTGATGAGTCCCAGCTTAGGAGGACCCCAGTAGTATCCCTGATCTAAAGCTCGTATTTAATATAATCAATCAAACTTTAATTCATGTAATAATCTTTTATTTTTAATCCTGATTATTTATATAGTTAAAGTGAAAGAAATTGCATTATTTTAGGTATATTTGCAACATTGTTAATTGTTATTAAGCAATAAGGCATAATATATATTTTTTAATTACAAGCATGTCATGTCATAATTAATTCTTAAACAGAATTATGCTTGTATCATATTTGTCTTCTAAGTTTTTTTTATCAAAAAATAAAGTAATCTCTAATCATTTCGGATAGCTGTATGCTATGCTACTATCTAAGATAACCAAAAAAACGAGAAATGTTTAATTTCACAATCTGTAGCTTTGGTTATATACTATGAAACATATAAGTTAAAAGACATTAATGTTCGTTATAACGTAGGGGAGCGCGGGGCACAACCTAACGCGGGGTTAAATCTAACACGGACCTTTTACATAGTTAGTCAGGATCAAGCCGGTTGTGTTTCCGTGATTTTTCTCTCGCTGCCAGAAGACGGTCTCCCGCGAATTTGTGGAAAGTTTTGATAATATTTCGTGAAGATACTGGACAAAGAGTGTTTTGACACCTTGCAAGTAAATTTTTTCATCATAGTTTTTTTTCGGTGTCCGTTTCCAAATCTAACTTTATATTGCCTTAATCACTGTCTTGTTTGCTAATACATAGCACCGTTTTGAAACATGTCAGCAACTCCTAGCAACTGTTAGATAGGCTTAAATATTTTTTACGCAGCGGGGTTAGTTGTAGCACAGTGTTACAACTTAGCCGCCAAGTGTACAATGATAATCAAATGCCACACAACTTTTCAGGGATAATCAGGGAGCCACACAACTTTTCAGGTTTGAGTATTTATTTATATATTTAACTTTGTTGGGACTTTCACAAACAATGTTGGAATTTAAAACGTTTAAAATTTAGTTTACTATGCATTGATCACTTGTTTATTTCTTAAAATATGGCCTGTTTTTAATGCAATAAACCCTTTAAATTTTGATTTTAAGCTCATTTGTATTATTATTACTGTTATTATTATTAATAATAATAATTTTACATGCAACTGCCACACACAAATCTAATTCAATTGCAATTACAATATTTGATGATTTTATTTATTTATTTATTTATTGCAAAACTGTGCTGCCCTTTTCTATGTCTCTATCCATGATATTGATCCATAATAGAAGGATGATTGGATGAGGGATGGATGTATGGATATCTATCTATACAGATGCACAGACAATATCAAACTATACAAATAAAATAGTACTGAATTACCGGTATGTGTGTTACACACAAGTGTTACAACTAACCCCTCTGTCTGTTACAATTAACCCCGCATATGGGGTAAGTTGTAACATTTGCACTTCTGTCACTTTCAGTGCAACTGTAAGAAAATGGTAGGTCCTAGAAAACAACTTTAAGTGTTCATTTGTAGCAGAGATGTGTATGTTGCTTGTGTAAAAAAAAGTTTAATCTAACTTAACACTTTTTTTAATAATTGAGCCAAAACCAAATTGCATTAGGTTGTGCCCCGCTCTCCCCTAGTTTAAACGACTTATATAATAAAGTGATATATGATTTGTAACCAGGCACTAAAGCGATTACCCATAAAACGTGATTTGAACCAATCGGATTGCTTGGGTCCTAAGCTGGGACTCATCACTTCACCACACCGGCCACCAGTGTTGCTAATGGACCGTTTTCACATTTCGGGGTCTCTCATAAGCGGAAGTGTCATATTAGTTGGGTAAACTTCTAGCGGTGAATGAGAGACTACATTCAATATATTTTTTATGTTCACCATTTGCTCAAATAGCAAAAAAAAAAAACTCAATAATTGCGTTTTCACAACTTTCAAAAAGAAGAAAAATATAGAGAGAGATAAAGGCAGAAATTGTCAACTTTACTGTCACTTTCATAGCCGCTGTATTAGAAACACTCACAGCAGCATTAACTCGTTTTTTTTTTGTCACTGGTATAGTTATAAATGTACATAAAACATTTTTAAAGTGAAAATATGAAAAACTTTGCAGAATTTACAATGTTGTCTGATGAAGTCTGAGAAAATGGTCCATGTAACAAGGGTTTGTGAATTATGCATACAGCCCCTTTAAAATCATAATCCAGTAATCATGAATGACTGTAAAAGTCACAGAAACGAATTTGTTAAAAGGTGCGGGAACCTTAAGCGTTCAGGCTTTCAGTTTACTGGCAACATTTCTCAGTTTCCTGTATGTTATGGATTTTAATACAATGATGCAGCACATTATCAAAAAAGCAATTTGCATTAATAACACTGAGGCAGATTTATAATGTCAGAAAATGAAGGTGCAGCTGCTGCAATCACACGCTCGCCCGTAAATGTGTGACTTGGTCGTCCTCCAACACTAACGCTCATGAACTTCATCATAGGAAACATCTACAAGCTTCCATTAGAGCGCTCAGGAAAGCTCAGGATCCGCCATCGTGATTTGTGAACTTCAGCAGTCATAGGTTAAGCAATTTTGCGATCATTTTTGAGATGGGGAATCTGCCATTTTCGTATTTCAAGGCAACTTATGGAACTAATCCAGAATGGCAAATGGTTCATTTGGGAAGTCTACCATGACAGGTACGTTTAAACTCTAATTGAATAGAAATGTGTCTTGTGTGCTGATGGCAGGCTTTGTTTGGAAAGCACAACTTTCTCTTAGAAGGACAAAGTTTAATTAGATTGTGCTAATGAAGACAAAGTATCTTCATGCATACTATTTTGTAATTTCTTGTTGAAAATGCTTTGTTTCAATACTGCATTGCACACTGTACATCAAGTGGAGACCCAACACAATCATATAGGCTAAAGATATAAAATATTATACAAACATACACACATGTAACTATAGTTATATAACTCGCGGTTTTATGGTCATGTTTCGGTACAGTTTGGTAAGTGCTCAGGGATAAAAGGATTGTCAAATAAAAATAAAGAAATCCCATACAAAAATGTAATATATGGCCATGTACTTATATTTTAAATAGCATGACATATATCTATACATATATTTGACTTATCTGAGAACACAATATATGCCTGCAACATATATGAACATTTATGTGTCCAAACATGTGAAGAAAATATTTGAGTTCATCCATATATGATACCATATATCTGCATATATTACAGTATAGTATTGGTTTCTCGCATATATGGACAACATTAAGTATAAATATGTGACATACATATTTGTTTCCCACATATTTAATAAATGTATGTAAACATACATGCATGTGATACTGATGCATTTTTAAAGCTGTGGCGTATGGTTATGATACTTTGTGGATGTATTTGTCAAAAATAATTACAAGGTATTCAGATATATGATATGCATTTATACATATATGCGTCTTACATATTAACATTTATGTGCATATACGGGAAAATATATGGCACTTACATGAAAACGGCCATTTTTGCTATATTTTGAAATATATGTTTCATATATGTCTATGTGTTTTATATATATGAATTTTGCATATATTCTCATATAGGCAGCAGACGTACATGGGCACTGACATTATATATGTAATTGACATATATTTATATATATTACATTTCTGTATGGGATAGAACAAATAATCAAACTACAACAGGACAAATAAATGCAATAAAGCAAAGATACAAATAAAATAAAGTATCATACTGATACTCATGCGTTGTCTTTCTCGACTGTTTACATTCACTTAAAACATGAGCTATGTTTGATATACTCGCCAAAACGGGCATGTTGGCATTACCCATACAAAAATGTATATGAACAGTATATGAAACAACAGAGTGGTGATGGCGCAGTGGATAAGACACATGCCTTTGGTGTGAGAGACCCGGGTTTGAATCCACTGTGAGACACCAATGTGTCCCTGAGCAAGACACTTAACCCCTAGTTGCTCCAGAGGCGTGCGACCTCTGACATATATAGCAATTGTAAGTCGCTTTGGATAAAAGCTTCAGCTAAATGAATAAATGTAAATGAAACGTCTATGGTTACGTATGTAACCCTCGTTCCCTGAGTAGGGAACGGAGACGTTACGTCGGATGACGACGAAATGGGGTTCCCTTTCGTTGTCACTCCGAGTTACGTCGGATGACGACGAATGGGCTTTCGCTTAGAAAGCCTATCAACTTCGAGTATTACAAAACGAGCCAATGGCAAAGAAATGCCATGGGTCTGCGGAATTTGCATGACGTAACTCCGCCCCACCTCGTGGGTATAAAAGGAGGAAGTCAGCACCAGCAGTTTATGTTTTCGCTTCGGAGCCAAGTTTATTCTTCTCTCCACAAGCCATCTCTGAATTGTCAGCTTCACGAAACGAGTGCCTCGAGTGTTGGTGTGACGGCGATCTACGGCGAGAGCGTGCTTCCTGCTGATCTGCTGCAGTGATCTGCCAGTCGGCGCGTTTCTCCCCGGATGCTTCAACACTTGAGTTTTCTCACTAAAAGAGCTTACACACGGCACGTCTTTTTAAAGATGCCTCGCCCGTGTACTTCTGGTTGCGGCAGATTGGTATCGGACTCTGATGGGCACGAGCGTTGCATAGTATGTTTGAGCATTGATCATGCTAGAGCAGCGCTCGTGGATGACTCAGGTTCTCTCTGTGGGAACATGACCATCGCGTCATTACGGTCGAGACTCGGTGAACTCGCAAGAGTGAGAGTCCCCTCATCCACCCCAGGGTGACCTGAGGGTGACGGTCTGGAACAAGACGCCGACTATGTGTCCGCGACCCCAGCCCCCCTCTTCAATGACGGTGCCCGCTAGCGAGCGGCCGATTCCCGCGGGTCTACCCTCTGGTGGCCCGCGTGTTTTGGTTGAAGTTACAGAGGATGATGCCATGTCTGTTGCAGCATCACAAGGTGGGTTTGATTCTTCTGGAAGTGAGGGCTCGTCACAGCTGCCACCTTCCGGTGTGCATACGGCTATGCTTGAGTCTGATCCGGAGATGACGGCCATGCTTTCCCGGGCAGCCGCGAGCATCGGGCTTGAGTGGAGGCCTCCACCCTGTCCTGAGCGCTCGTGACTGGACGATTGTTTTTTGGGTAAGGCCGCCGACCCTCGTCCTCGGCAAACCCCAATACCTTTCTTCCCGGACGTGCATGATGAGATCTCGAAGTCCTGGAGGACCCCGTTGTCTTCTCGGGACCGCTCGTTGATCTCATCTGCCTTTCCTCCCCTCGATGATGCAGCCGCCCGTGGGTACACTGGGCTCCCCCCGGTTGAACGCTCTGTTGCCATGCAACTATGTCCTCAGAGTGCTTCTTCTCGTGGCGAGCCTAAGCACCCATCCAAAGCCTGTAGATTTTCGTCGACCCTGGTGGCGAAGTCTTACAGAGCGGCGGGACAGGCGGCTGCGTCACTGCATGCTATGGCCACTCTGCAGGTCTACCAGGCCCAGATGCTCAGAGACATGCACGAGGGTAGGACAGACCCAGGGCTCTTTGATGAGCTGCGCGCCGCTACCGACCTCGCTCTACGGGCGACGAAGGTTACCGCGCGCTCCCTGGGTCTGGTGATGTCCACAGCTGTGATCCAGGAGAGACACCTGTGGCTGAACCTGGCTGACATGCGGGACGCGGAGCGGACCCGTCTGCTTAACGCCCCCTTGTCCCAGGCCGGCCTCTTCAGCGGTACCGTTGAAGACTTCGCCCAACAGTTTTCAACCGCCCAGAAACAGACCGAGGCCATCAAACACATTCTGCCCCGCCGGCCAGCTGCTGCCTCCACCCAGCCGGCCGGGCAGACGCCTCGTCCTGTTTCCCGCCAAGGGCGCCCTCCTGCGGCTCCCGCCCCTCCCGCCCGGCCCACGCAGCAGCCTCCACCCCGGGCCGGTCGCGGAGGAAGCCGTAAGAAGATGCCACAGCCCTCTCCCGCCCCCCGCTAAACGCCGGGCCAAGCGGCGCTCCTGAGACGGGCTGCTCAGGGAAGATGGTCGTTTTTCAGGAGATGGTAGCAGGACCACTCCTTCCCCCGGTGGACGGCCGGGGGAGAATCTTTTGTTCTCCGCTCCCCGCTGCTCACCCACGGGTGGGCAGCACCCTAAAGTGGTTAAAGATAGAAACGACCCTCTCTTCCCTGAGCCCACAGAGTTCTCGGGCGACACAGAGCGCCGCCCACAAGCCGTGCTCTCCTCGCCCACCTCTGTTCCAGAGGCGGTTGACACGGCGTGCCGTCCACGGACGGCTTCGCCCCTGTCCCCCTCTGTCGCCAGACCCCTGGCAGAGCAGGCCCCCGTGGGATGATCAGCCTGGTCCTCCCCTGGCCCCCTCTGGCAGGGCGCGGTTGCTAACTGTGCCCCCACACCGGGCCGCTATGCCGTCCACGTCTGGGCCAGTTACTCCGCTTCGCTGCCCCTCTAGGGGGAACGCCTGTCGTCCGCATGATCCCGCTGGTTCAGTTCCTGGGAGCCTGGTTAGAGCTTCCCCGTCTGTCCCGCTGGATCGCGCGCACCATCAGGCTCGGCTATGCGATTCAGTTCGCACGGTCTCCTCCCCGCTTCAGGGGAGTCCGCTCCACTTTGGTCGGTGGCAATGCCCCCATCATGAGAGCAGAGATTGCCACCC
This sequence comes from Gila orcuttii, assembly GCA_026230005.1. Taxonomy (NCBI): domain Eukaryota; kingdom Metazoa; phylum Chordata; class Actinopteri; order Cypriniformes; family Leuciscidae; genus Gila; species Gila orcuttii. The sequence goes on from JAPDVR010000012.1 coordinate 5,079,993, forward strand.
TGCTGGCGAAGGGTGCAATCGAGACTGTCCCTCCAGCCGAGATGAGGTCCGGCTTCTACAGCCCCTACTTCATTGTCCCCAAGAAAACCGGTGGGTTACGGCCAATCCTGGACTTGCGCATGCTGAACTGCTCCCTTCACAGGCTGCCGTTCAAGATGCTCACCGCCAAACGCTTTTTCGAATTGGTTTGCAGCGATCGACCTGAAGGACGCCTACTTCCATGTCTCCATTCTTCCTCGACACAGACCGTTCCTTCGGTTTGCTTTCGAGGGGCAGGCATACCAGTACGCGGTCCTCCCTTTCGGGCTGGCCCTGTCTCCTCGCATCTTCACGAAGGTCGTCGAGGCTGCCCTTGTTCCCCTTCGGGAGCACGGGTTTCGCATCCTGAGTTATATCGACGACTGGCTGATCCTAGCTCACTCTCGAGATCAGGTTTGCGAACACAGGGACCTAGTGCTCCGGCACCTAGCTCGTCTGGGCCTTCGGGTCAACTGGGAGAAGAGCAAACTTTGCCCCGTGTAGAGGATCTCTTTTCTCGGTATGGACATCGACTCGGGCGCCATGTCCGCGCAGCTTATGAGCGAGCGCGCGCAGTCACTGCTGACTTGCCTGAGACAATTCGAGGGCAAGAGTGCAGTTCCACTGAAACTTTTTCAGAGGCTCCTGGGGCATATGGCATCTGCAGCCACGGTCACGCCGCTCGGATTGCTTCATATGAGACCGCTTCAGCTTTGGCTTTGCGACCGAGTCCCGAGGTGGGCATTGCAACAAGGCACGCTCCGAGTACCAGTTACTCCGACCTGCCGTCAGTTCTTCACCCCGTGGTCGAACCTCACATTTCTCAGGGCGGGTGTCCCCCTGGAACGAGCTTCCCGGCATGTTGTTGTCTCGACAGATGCCTCCACCACGGGCTGGGGCACCATGTGCAATGGACACTCTGCGGGCTCCTGGACAGGACCCCAGCGGCTTTGGCATGTCAATTGCCTCGAGTTGTTGGCAGTACGCCTTGCCCTGCACCGCTTCCGGGCGTTGCTCCTGGGTCAACACGTACTAGTCCGTTCAGACAATACCGCGACTGTTGCGTACATCAACCATCAAGGTGGTCTACGCTCCCGCCGTATGTCACAACTCGTCCACCTCCTCCTATGGAGTCATTCCCATTCCCTCCCATTTTCATTCCCGGAGCGCTGAACTGTGCAGCCGACGAGCTCTCACGGCTTTAGCCCCTCCCTGGAGAATGTGCACTCCATCCCCAGTCGGTTCAGCTGATTTGGGACCAGTTCGGGGACGCACAGATAGATCTGTTTGCCTCTCACGACTCGACCCATTGCGCCCTGTATTTTTCCCTGACCGAGGGCACGCTCGGCACGGATGCACTGGCGCACAGCTGGCCGCCGGGCCGCAAATATGCGCTTCCCCCAGTGAGCCTTCTTGCGCAGACCTTGCGAAAGGTCAGGAAGGACGAGGAGCAGGTCATTCTGGTCGCGCCGTATTGGCCGACCCGGACCTGGTTCCCCGAACTTGTACTCCTCGCGACAGCACCTCCCTGGCCCATTCCTCTGAGGAAGGACCTTCTTTCTCAGGGACGGGGCACCCTGTGGCACCCTCGCCCCGATCTCTGGAGCCTCCACGTGTGGCTCCTGGACGGCTCGAGGTAGGTTTGAGTACCCTTCCACCAGCGGTGGCGGCTACCATCACTTCCGCTGAGCGTCGTCCACGAGACACGCCTATGCGTTGAAGTGGAACCTCTTCGTCGACTGGTGCTCTTCTCACCGAGAAGACCCCCGGAAATGCTTGATCAGCGTTGTGCTTTCCTTCCTTCAGCAAGGGTTGGAGCGAAGGCTGTCTCCCTCCACCCTTAAGGTCTATGTTGCCGCCATTGCCGCACACCATGACCTGGTTGAAGGTAAGTCGGTAGGGAAGCACAACCTGGTCATCAGGTTCCTGAGAGGAGCGAGGAGACTAAATCCTCCTCGCCCTCCTCTCGTTCCCTCTTGGGATCTCTCAGTGGTTCTAACTGCCCTGAGGAGTGCTCCCTTTGAGCCCCTGCAATCAGTCGAGCTTAAGTTCCTGTCAATGAAGACAGCGCTCCTGGTTGCACTGGCCTCCATCAAGAGGGTAGGGGACCTGCACACATTCTCCGTCGACGAAGCGTGCCTGGAATTCGGGCCGGCCTTCTCTCACGTGATCCTGAGATCCTGAGGATATGTGCCCAAGGTTCCTACCACTCCCTTTCGGGACCAGGTGGTGAACCTGCAAGCGCTGCCCCCAGAGGAGGCAGACCCAGCCTTGGCACTGCTCTGTCCAGTACGCGCTCTTCGCGCCTATGTAGACAGGACGCAGTGTTTCAGGACCTCAGACCAGCTCTTTGTCTGTTATGTTGGGAAGCTGAAGGGAAAGGCTCTCTCCAAGCAAAGGTTGTCTCACTGGATAGTGGACGCCATTGCTTTGGCATACCAGCAGCAAGGTCGACCGTGCCCCCTTGGTGTGACGGCCCACTCCACCCGGAGTGTGGCAACCTCTTGGGCTCTAGCGCATGGCGCCTCGCTAACAGACATCTGCAGAGCTGCAGGCTGGGCGACACCTAACACATTCGCCAGATTCTATAATCTCCGAGTGGAGCCAGTGTCCTCTCATGTACTCGCTTCAACTAGCTAGTACCGGACCCGCTCAGGTGTCTTCGCTCGCTCGCCATTCCACTCCACGGACGGGATACGTGCGATATTCTCCTCAGGTAGCTTCCTCGAAAGCCCTTAGCTCCTCCAGCACTCCTGACGTCGGCGCCAATGTCTCTTGCCTGTGCGTCGGCTAGGTGCCTCCCGTGTGCATGGTCCCTCCCCTGAGCGACCCCCACATGTGTATTTCCACTGTAAGCCTCTCTGAGCATGTGTCTTTCCCTTGGCAAGCCACCTTGCCTCCCCTGGGGTTGAAATATTCCACCTGCGGCTGGACACCCCAGTGTTCTCCATATGCTTCCTTCGGGTCATATGTGTATTCTCTAAGTCCCCCCCCCCTCTGGGTTGGCATTAATTGCATACTTCCCCTAGCTTGGGATACGCTTCCCAGTGTACCTTGGTATTCCTGTGTTAAATGGAGTCCTTCGTCCAGTCTTGACAGGGATCTTTACGATTTACGCAGGGCACTGGAAGACAGCTGAGAAGGTGGCGTGATTAGACTGGTAACCCCATTCGTCGTCATCCGACGTAACTCGAAGCGACAACAAAAGGGAACGTCTACGGTTACGTATGTAACCCTCTTTCCCTGAGTAGGGAACGGAGACGTTACGTCTGCCTGCCACTTTCCGCTGTACCGCGGGGATCGCCTGAGCTCAGTCTTGGCTCCTCAGCGAAGAAACATAAACTGCTGGTGCTGACTTCCTCCTTTTATACCCACGAGGTGGGGCGGAGTTACGTCATGCAAATTCCGCAGTCCCATGGCATTTCTTTGCCATTGGCTCGTTTTGTAATACTCGAAGTTGATAGGCTTTCTAAGCGAAACCCCATTCGTCGTCATCCGACGTAACGTCTCCGTTCCCTACTCAGGGAACGAGGGTTACATACGTAACCGTAGACGTTTCGCTTAGAAAGCACTGATGGCCAGGTCGTGCTTCCCCACCGACTTACCTTCGACAAGGTCATGGTGTGCGGCAATAGCGGCGACATAGACCTTTAGGGTGGAGGGAGACAGCCTTCGCTCCAACCCCTGCTGAAGGAAGGAAAGCACAACGCTGATCGAGCATCTCCGGGGGTCTTCTCGGTGAGAAGAGCACCAGTCGACGAAGAGGTTCCACTTCAACGCATAGGCGTGTCTCGTGGATGACGCTCTAGCGGAAGTGATGGTAGCCACCACCGCTGGTGGTAGGGTACTCAAACCTGCCTCGAGCCGTCCAGGAGCCACACGTGGAGGCTCCAAAGATCGGGGCGAGGGTGCCACAGGGTGCCCCGTCCCTGAGAAAGAAGGTCCTTCCTCAGAGGAATGGGCCAGGGAGGTGCTGTCGCGAGGAGTACAAGTTCGGGGAACCAGGTCCGGGTGGGCCAATACGGCGAGACCAGAATTACCTGCTCCTCGTCCTCCCTGACCTTGCGCAAAGTCTGCGCAAGAAGGCTCACTGGGGGAAACGCATATTTGCGGCCCGGCGGCCAGCTGTGCGCCAGTGCATCCGTGCCCTCGTCAGGGAAAAATACAGGGCGCAATGGGTCGAGTCGTGAGAGGCAAACAGATCTATCTGTGCGTCCCCGAACTGGTCTCAAATCAGCCGAACCGACTGGGGATGGAGTCGCCATTCTCCAGGGAGGGGCTGAAGCCGTGAGAGCTCGTCGGCTGCACAGTTCAGAGCTCCAGGAATGAAAATGGCTCGAAGCGACCTCAGATGCTTCTGACTCCATAGGAGGAGGTGGCGGGCGAGTTGTGCAACGCCCGGAAGCGGTGCAGGGCAAGGCGTACTGCCAACAACTCGAGGCAATTGACATGCCATTGCCGCTGGAGTCCTGTCCAGGAGCCCGCAGCAGCATGTCCATTGCACATGGCGCCCCAGCCCGTGGAGGAGGCATCTGTTGAGACAACAACATGCCAGGAAGCTCGTTCCAGGGGGACACCCACCCTGAGAAAACTGAGGTTCACTGAGGACCACGGGGTGAAGAACTGACGGCAGGTCGGAGTAACTGGTACTCGGAGCGTGCCATGTTGCCATGCCCACCTCGGGACTCGGTCGCGAAGCCAAAGATGAAGCGGTCTCATATGAAGCAATCCGAGTGGCGTGACCGCGGCTGCAGATGCCTTATGCCCCAGGAGCCTCTGAAAGTGTTTCAGTGGAACCGCACTCTTGCCCTCGAGTTGTCTCAGGCAAGTCAGCAGAGACTGCACGCGCTCGCTCGTAGGCTGCGCGGACATGGCGACCGAGTCGATGTCCATACCGAGAAAAGAGATCCTCTGCACGGGGCAAAGCATCAGCCAGTCGTCGATATAACTCAGGATGCGAACCCCGTGTTCCCGAAGGGGAACAAGGGCAGCCTCGACGACCTTCGTGAAGATGCGAAGAGACAGGGCTAGCCCGAAAGGGAGAACCGCGTACTGGTATGCCTGCCCCTCGAAAGCAAACCGCAGGAACGGTCTGTGTCGAGGAAGAATGGAGACATGAAAGTAGGCGTCCTTCAGGTCGATCGCTGCAAACCAATCCTGGGGCCGAATGCATTCGAAAACGCGTCTGGCGGTGAGCATCTTGAACGGCAGCCTGTGAAGGGAGCGGTTCAGCATGCGCAAGTCCAGGAGCGGCGTCGCCGGTCTGCATAAGCATTAGAGATGCGCGGATGGGCTATTATTTAATCCGCAACCGCATCATAAAACTCATCATCCATCCGCCATCCATCCGCACCAAAATTTTTGACCAATTTTCAAAACCGCACCCGCCCGCCATCCGCTGATTGGGCGATACAAGGCGCTGCTGATGACAGCCGCGAGACTAGAAAGCTCTCAGAATATCAGCAGAGAACTCCGTCTCCGATCGGCGCACAGGGACAAAAATACATAAAATAGCCTAAATTAAACGCACTTCGGCAAACCTGACCTTATATAAACCCAATATTGTGTAATGTAATATACAATAGTATATTATATATAGCCTAATAGAAAACGCATTTTGGCACATAATTTCAACATGCTGCTATTGTATGGGGCGCACGCTGAAAATAACAGCAACATTTTGTCACATTCAGCTTCAAACAGTGTTTAAAAAAACTGGTATGAATTTTTGACGGTCACTTTTTAGCACATTTACTACAATATTTGTCAACTTACAAATATTTTAAATAGTTAAATCTAAATATTAAATGTTACACGTAAATATTAAATGTTAAATCTAAATGTTAAATCTAAATCTAAACGTTAAATCGAAATGTTAAATCTAAATCTAAATGTTAAATCTAATGTTAAATCTAATGTTAAATCTAAATGTTAAATCTAAATGTTGAATCTAAATGTTAAATCTAAATGTAAACGTTGAATCTAAATGTTAAATCTAAATGTAAATCAGATAACTCAGATAGTCAGATAACAATATTTAACAATGTATACATATATTTTTCATTTGATTGGTTCAACCGCCCACCACCCGCCCGAATTTAATTAAAATATTTTTTTTCGTCACGTCATCCGCCCGATAAACCGCGGAGTCCGCAGCTGTAACCGCCAACCGCGCATCTCTTATACGCATATAGCACATACCCAATAGTGCAGCTCAACCAGAAGAGCTAGTATGCGTGAGAGTAGCCTGTGCACGAACCTATCTGGACAGAACGTACATCTCACTTAGACTGACAGAAGTTTTGCCTGCAGAGCGGGAACTTCTAGGTTATAAAACCTGACAAAGGTGGACGGGGAGGACCAGCCCGCCGCCACACATATGTCATGAATAGAAATTCTGCTGGACCATGCCCACGATGAGGCCATGCCTCTGGTGGAATGAGCCCTGATGCCCAGGGGGCATTGCAGACCTGCCAACGCGTAAGCAGCTGCTATAGCGGCCACAATCCATCTGGATAAGCTCTGTTTCGAGGCGGCGAGACCCTTGGTGCGCCCACCAAACGAAACGAAAAGCTGCTCCGAGCGCCTGAAAAGGGCGGAGCGCGCAGTGTAAGTCCTCAGCGCCCTGACCGGGCAGAGGAGATTAACGTCGCTCTCGCTATCGGATGAAGGCAGAGCCGAAAGCGAAATGACCTGCGCTCTGAATGGAGTGCCAATCACTTTAGGAACATAGCCATGTCTAGGTTTGAGGATGACCTTTGAGTCATTTGGCCCGAACTCGAGACACGCAGCGCTGACAGACAGCGTGTGTAAGTCCCCCACACGTTTCACTGATGACAGTGCTGTCAGGAAAACGGTTTAGAGTGATAGGTACTCTAACTCCACAGAGTCTAGTTGACTCAGCGAACGCAGAAACGGCCGCCACATATACTTTGAGCGTGGATAGGGATCTCCCCTTATCCAACAGCTCCTGTAGGAAACAGAGCAGCCGCGAGACCCCACACGTCCGCGGGTCCAGGTTTTTGTCGGTGCACCATTTGGAGAACACAGACCATTTAGACGCGTAAAGCTTTCTAGTAGAGGGAGCTCTAGACTGCGTGATTGTGTTCATCACTCCTTCTGGCAGGGCAGCGGGTACCCGTTGATCACCCACGCGTGCAGAGACCAGCGCTCTGGATGGGGATGCCAGATCGAGCCGCGAGCTTGCGAGAGGAGATCCGTTCTGACCGGAATCGGCCACGGAGCTGTTGGTGACAGCCGCGTCAGCTCCGGGAACCAAACCTGATTCTCCCAGCACGGGGCTATGAGGAGCACCGAGTGCCGCGTTTCCCTGATTCTCTTGATTACCTGCGGTAGCAGAGAGATCGGAGGGAAGGCATACAGAGGGCGGCTGGGCCAGACTTGGGCCAGCGCGTCCTCGTTCTTCGAAAAGAACACTTGGCAGTGAGCGTTGTCCTTTGACGCAAATAGGTCGACTTCCGCTTTGCCGAATAGGCGCCATAATTTCTGGACTGTTTGGGGGTGCAGGGACCATTCCCCTGGGGGAACGTTGTCCCTGGACAGCTTGTCTGGGCCGTCGTTCAGGTGGCCTGGCACATGTGCAGCTCTCAGCGAGCGCAGGTGATGCTGAGACCACGTGAGGAGGCGCTCCGTCAGATCGCAGAGGTTCCTGGATCTGACACCGCCCTGACGGTTCACATAGGAAACCACTGACATGTTGTCCGATCGGACTAGGACATGGTGGTCCTGTATGAGCGGGAGGAAGCGCCTCAGCGCGTTCTCGACCGCTATCATTTCCAGACAATTTATGTGAAGGAGCTTTTCCTGGTCTGACCATAGGCCAAAGACCGGTCTGCCCTCGAAGAGCGCACCCCAACCTGTGTTGGACGCATCTGTCGAGATAACCTTTCGGTACGAGACCGCTCCCATCATATCGCCCCGCTGATACCAGTCGGCTGTTAACCAGGGCTGCAGAGCCGTAATACAGGTCTGTGTCACCCTGACTCGTTCGCAGCCGGCAGCCCAAGCTCGGCGAGACACACGGGCATTGAGCCAGCGTTGGAGCGGGCGCATGCGCAGTAGGCCCAGCTGAAGCACTGCTGCAGCTGAGGCCATACAGCCCAGCATCCTCTGGAATGTCTTCAGAGGGATGATGCTGCCCGTCCGGAAAGATGCGGCTAGGTGTCGAACACGGCGCGCGCATTGTGTCGATAAACGAGCCGTCATGGCCACAGAGTCCAGTTCTATTCCTAGAAAGGAAATCGACTGACTGGGCACTAATGAGCTCTTGGTCCAGTTGACCGTGAGACCCAAGCTTTCCATGTGACTGAGGAGCACAGTTCTGTGAGATAGCAGTTCTGCCTCTGACTGTGCCAAAATCAGCCAGTCGTCCAGATAGTTCATAATTCGCAGCCCTTGATTCCTCAAGGGGGCGAGAGCCGCGTCCATGCACTTCGTAAATGTACGGGGTGCCAGGGACAAGCCGAACGGCAGGACGGTGTATTGATAAACCTGACCGTCGAAGGCGAATCTCAAGAATGGCCTGTGACGGGGTATTATCTGAATCTGGAAATAGGCATCTTTCAGATCGAGAGAAATAAACCAGTCCCTCAGGGCGAACGTACGCGAGGATTTTCCTGGTTGTAAGCATTTTGAACGGTCTTTTCATAAGCACCTTGTTCAAACGTCTCAGATCTAAGATGGGTCTGAGGGCTCCGTCCTTCTTGGGTATGAGAAAATAATGGCTGTAGAAGCCTGACTCGCTCAGAGAAGGCGGTACCAGTTCAATGGCCCCTTTGCACAGCAGCTTCGCTATTTTTGCGCGGAGTATATGTGCTACTTCTGCATTCATAGTTGTCGCGGTCCGTGCTTGAAAGCGCGGGGGACGGCGAGTGAACTGTAGCGAATAGCCGTGCCTTATTGTGCTCAGCACCCATTCTGAAACCCCTGGAATGGCTTCCCATGCTTTTATATATGTAGCTAGGGGGCGAATGGTCTCCTGGTTCTGACCGCCGCATACTGCGGGGTTGAGAAACTGAATCGGAGGCGTGGGTGCGGCGCGCGCGCCCTCGGTGCTTGCAACCGGCAGCTCGCTGACCGCCGTGACATGCTGATACATAAGAGGCGTCCTGATTGCCACTTCGTGATGTGCGAGCGGAGCCTTGGGCGGAGTGTATGTTAGTAAGCGTGAGCGCTTTTGAGCAGGCACGAGGCTTACACATGAATTTAACGTCCCGGCCGCTTTGGACGGGGAGCGTTTTATAATCGCCCTGCGTTTTGTGACAACGCTTAGATGCACGGGCCGTGCTCGGGGAGAGGCTTGTGTTAGTAAGCATGAGCGCTCGCCGGCGGGCACGTGACTTACATTCATAACCTGACTGAATACACTTTTTACATTCAACACTCAAGCAGCTTTTGTCTGCTTTATAAGAGTGGGCTTTGTGAATGACACGGGAAGTGTTGTGCTTGTGTGTAGGGGTGAACACTGGGGAGTGGGCACTTTTTCTAGACCTAAAACACCCTCGGCGTGAGCCGGATAACCAGGAATTATACTCTTTATTAGGTTTCTCTGGGTCGCCGTAAAAACGGCGTTTGTGTGCAGGCGAGAGGGTTTTTCTACCGGCTCGTTGTCTGCTAAATGAACCACTGCAGTAGCCTGTTTGAAGGGGACTGACAGGGAGAAAAGCTTTGACGGCGGTACGGCCGCAGCGGGACTCGGCCGTCTTTTCCTTCCTGATGATGCTAGGAAGGCTTTGTGTGCTCGGGCTTCAGCGCGATCCTTTGCCGAGGCCCTCTGGTGGGCGGCGGTCTGTGACGGCTGTCCGAGCGCTACCTAGGGCGGCCGCCCTGGCGTCGCTGTGAAGGCTGGCTAGGCTGCGATGGGCGCTGAGTGTTAGCTCGTGCAGGCGGCGGATCATGTGAGCGGCCTGTAGCGGAACTCGAGCGCCGAGGCAGGAAGAGATTCATGGCCTGCGTGGTCTTCTGAACCTCCGAGAAGCGGTCAACGAGCCCGCTCACCGCTGGGCCGAAGAGACCGGTAGGGGAAAGAGGCGCGTTGAGGAAAACGGCGCGCTCGGATTCCCTCATGTCGGCGAGCGTCAACCAGAGGTGCCTCTCTGTGACGGTCATCGCGGCCATAGCCCTTCCGATGGCTTGAGCTGCGGTCTTGGTAGCGCGGAGCGATAGATCCGTCGCGCTTCTCAAGTCGGTAACGGCAGCTGGGTCCCGGCCCTTCTCATCCCATTCGCGGAGGAGGTAAGCCTGTAGAATCTGTAGCACAGCCATCGAGTGGAGAGCTGAAGCGGCTTGTCCGGCGGCGGTGTATGCGCGGCCGACAAAGGCGGATTTGACTCTGCAGGCCTTGGACGGGAGGGCAGACCTTGAGCGCCATCTCGCGGAGGGCGGGCAAAGGTGCGCTGCGACCGTCTCTTCCACAGGGGGAATGGCTGAATATCCTTTCTCAGCGGCGCCGTCCACCTGGGAGAGCGACGCGGAGAAGTGGGATTGGAGCCTCGTGGAGAAAGGTGCATTCCACGACTTCTGAGTGAAGTTCAGGCAGAAACGGGGCGGGCCTGGCTGCAGGCGCTTGACGGCGGCGACTCTGAAGAAAGCAGCCGTCGAGCCTGTTAGGTGCGAGCTCCTTGGGCGGCGACCACTCGAGCCCGAGTCGATCGACAGCCTGAGAGAGGAGGCGCAACAGTTCAGCGTCCACTCCAGCCTGGGTCCGGCCGGATTCCTGGATCGAAAAGGCGGAGGAGTGGTGAGAGTGAGGCAAGAGGGGGGGTATCCGGCGAGTGCGTCACGGTGGCCACAGGCTCCGGCATCCTGAGGGAACGGCGCTTCTTTTTGCGCGGTCCCACAAAGGGTGGAGTGGGGTTGAAAGCTTCGATTCGAGCCCGCAGGGTCGATATCTGAAGCACGTCGCAGAACTCGCATCCCCCTGATGAGAGGGCACGGGCTGCGTGTTCCTGGCCCAGGCAGAGAGCGCAGATCTCGTGGCGGTCTTCGTCGCTGAGCGTGGCTCCACACGAGCCGCAGGAAATGCGAGGCATCTTGAAAAAGACGCTCGCTGCTCTTTTAGAGTGAGAGAGGTAAAAAAGGATACGTCCCCGGATAGCGTAGCTGGCACGGATGGGTGAAGGTGGTGAAGACAGCCGGCTTCTTCAGGCGCTGTCCTAAGCTGGCTAGTCGCTTCTTCGACGGCGGCGGCTTCTCTCGGATCCAGCGATGCGAAGAGCTTCGCTGAAGAAGTGAAAATCAGAGAATACAGCCTACGAGCCCTGTTTATATACGCTAAGCCACGCCCATTCTGGCGGGCTAAGACGCTGTGAAGGTGCGAGCGCCCTTCATTGGACGTGACGTCACGTCGTGCTCAGTGGTAGGCTGCTGCAGTTCCCGCGGGGCAGCCTATGAGCACGCTAGACAGCCTGCTCTAGGTCTGCTAGCTGCTGCACTGCGTTGACAATAAATACAAAATTAAGGATAATTTTTGGCTTCAATATCTCGAGAAGATGAATCTTTCCCGTAGCGTAAGCTAACTTACGCAATACGAGAGAACCTCTCGTAAGAGAACTCAATATTTACGCACTGTCTGAGTTCTCTTAAACGTTTTCTTGCGCTTGAATGTTTAAATTTTTATTTTAAAACTTAAATGAGTTTAGTTTGAACACAGATAGCTACGTGTGCTGTTCAGGTCTCACCCATCAACACCCACGTGATGACAGCGTAATAGAGCATACGACACTCGCATTGAACAAAGTTTAGGGGAAGCCAGAATGCGTATCCCTCGACAGAAACATACGCTAACTGAACTCTGTTGAAAATGACAACGCATAAAACAGACTGAGAAACCATATTATAGATGCGTATGTGTCGTCAATGAATGAATGACAAAGCCTAGACTAATGGATTGAATTCAACAATTCAACAAAAACTTGGATGGAAATTCTATTGGGAAATATGGTTACATGACTTAATAACCACAAATAAACATGAAAGGCACATGAAAGTCCTGCTTGTTAGATGGTTCTGTACTGACCAAGAGATCTGCTTATCAGCACCAAACCCCTAGTGTGAGTCTCATTACTCAGAATCAAGTGGAAGAGTTTGTCTTGAGCTCAGATTGAAGACATCTGACTGACCACTATTATCTTCAAACACTCATTACGCTGTCAAATTATTTTCCGTCTGTCTTATGGTTGTTGATTGGATGCACGATACCTGAGATCTCTCAGGTATCTCACGATATCTGAGATACCTCTCAATCGTACTTCTGCATATTCAAACTTGCATTATTGGTCACATGGATTTAATTATCATTAAAACTTTTTGTGATGGTTTGCAGTCTAAGATCCCATGCAAAAATGTAATATATGGCCATGTACTTATATTTTAAATAGCATGACATATATCTATACATATATTTGACTTATCTGAGAACACAATATATGCCTGCAACATATATGAACATTTATGTGTCCAAACATGTGAAGAAAATATTTGAGTTCATCCATATATGATACCATATATCTGCATATATTACAGTATAGTATTGGTTTCTCGCATATATGGACAACATTAAGTATAAATATGTGACATACATATTTGTTTCCCACATATTTAATAAATGTATGTAAACATACATGCATGTGATACTGATGCATTGAAATAAGTACATATATGCATACACATATGCATCTTACATATATTTAACATCTATGTGCATATATGGGAAAATATATGGCACTTACATGAAAACGGCCATTTTTGCTATATTTTGAAATATATGTTTCATATATGTCTATGTGTTTTATATATATGAATTTTGCATATATTCTCATATAGGCAGCAGACATATGGGCACTGACATTATATATGTAATTTAAATATATTGGCATATATTACATTTCTGTATGGGATTGAATGAAAGAAAGAAAACAAACAACTGTGCTTGAATGTGATATTTGTAAATAAATAAATAAAATCAAGTCTGCTTGAATGTGATCTTTACGCAAGTAAAAACTTAATAAATAATAATAAAAAACTGCAGTGTATATGCAGTTATTAAAAAAAATTACAGTCATTCAGCAAAAGGCAGGTCAATGCTGAAGAAGCCCTGACAGAGTTAACCTCACAGACTGTTATATCCGCTTGACTGGGAGAGCAGAATCGCAGCTTTACCAGTCAAACTGGTGTAATTACGGAGCAAATGCTCCAACACTGACAGGTGGTGAATTGCCCCCTTAATAAGAGGTTTTACCTGCAAAATGAGAGAGTTTAGCTGTTGCAGATGGTTTATATCTCTCACACACAAATACTCCATTAAATCAGACATCATTCAGTTTTAAAGGCTCAGATGATGATGTGGCTCACAGGAGGTTTAAAAAAAGGTTTATAACCAAAGGCTTTTACAAGCACAGACTGGTTACTAAACTTAGATTTGATCCCATTGTATTTATTATTTGTCACATTGCCTGTATAACTAATGCACATACAGTGACTCAAAAAAACTTAAAGTCATACTTTAAAATGTGTGAATGTTAAATCATCAAAGCAATTAACAGGGTTAAACTGCCGCAGGATGTTTTCTCTGTGTTTTCATTATTTATAACAAATGTCACTTAGTTTGGTTTTTATGTATCAAATGTAAAATCATTGAGACATATGTGCAAATATAATCTGTGGCCATACTAAACATCCAATGATTTTTTACTGCGAAATCTCTGTAAATCAAACAGTGGTGTTAGTCTGCCATCTGCTGGCTATTGAATCCAGTCATTTAAAGCATTTAAAGTTATGGAGGTTGCATTTGTTTTCCATGTCCTAATTGCCTATTACATTGGGTATGCCTACTTAATATAATAGCATTAACATAATAATTAACACAAAGACCCGTGATGAATAGGTACATGTAAAGCTTTGCTGATACTTTGCACTGTGTGTAATGATACAATGAAATGGCCGGTCAGTAAGTCAGTTATAGGCCTACTTCAAGGAGGGTTTTTTTTTTTTTTGCAAAGAAACTGCTCTGCATTCGAAATAAAAAAAAATAAATAAAAGGAAAGGGGCGAAATTATAAATAGTTAGGCCTAAACAACAGAAACCTCATGTAAGGAAGATAATCATGGTTCTTATGAAATTTGTTATTCTATTGTTTATGAGTTTAAGACATTTTACAGTGTGGAAATTTTTTAGCAAGAAAGACAAAGTGGTTGAGAAATTTGTTCTTGTGAATCATGAAAAAATTTGCACTGCGATTTGTCAGCCTGATTCGAATCGGTAACGCCTTTTTGAACAATTCATTAAAAGAACCGACTCATAAATCAGTGGTCAGTGGTCTTAATTCCTGGAGGGCCACAGCTCTGCAAAGTTTCGCTCCAGCCCTAATCAAACACACCTGAAGCAGATAATCAGGATTAATAGAAAGTTCCAGGCATGTGAGTTTGATTAAGGTTGGAACTCAGTGGACCTCAAGGGCCAATGTTAGCGGAAAATAAGATATTGCGCATTTCAAAGAAAATCGCTTATACTTCTGTGCTGTGAAATAAAGTGGATTAACCCCATCTGTAAATCCACAGAGAAGTGACAACCCTTCTTTTTAACCCCTTCCTGCCAGCTGATCTACCAACAGTTCCTGATAGATAAGACATTCATAAACTCATTCAACCCAGCAACACATTTGTGCTGTGCTAAATCTTTAACCCTCCCCCTGATTGGTTCCTGCTGTCTCAGTAACCAATGAGCTCACTGCCCAGCCTTCAAATACTTGATTAGCATTTGCAATAGCATTACATCACGCTTTTAGAAACCCTCCACCTTCCCCAGCTCCACCTGTATAAATCTGCTATGGGTAATTTGTGCTATATTGTATAATAGCAGCATGTCTTACTTTCTCACAGCAATATATAGTGTGTGTATTGGCAGTAGCACGTCCCGTATTTGCTCTGCAGCAGCAGCAATAACCAACAGCAGATCTATTCTGCCAAGACCAAACATATCAACATTGTCATATCCATTACCATGCCAAACACTTTGAGAGTTGTCATGACAGAAATAATATTCACACAGATACACTCACCGGCCACTTTATAGGGAACACTTGCTAGTTCCGGGTTGGACCCGCGTTTGCCTTCAAATCTGCCTTAATTTTTGTGTCAAAGATTCAACAAGGTGCTGGCATTACAGCATTACACAGCATCAGCACCTGAACCGCTGATACGAGACCGGATCATCCATGCTTTCATGTTGTTTTCACCAAATTCTGACCTGAACATCTGAATGTCACAGCAGAAATCCAGACTCATCAGACCAGGCAACGTTTTTACAGTCTTCTTTTGTGCAGTTTTAGTGAGTCTGTGAATTATAGACTCAGTTTTCTGTTGTGAGCTGACAGGAGCGTCACCGGTGTGTGTCTTCTGCTGCTGGAGCTCTTCTGCTTCAAGGTTGGACGTGTTCAGAGAAGCTCTTCTGCAGACCTTGAGTTACTGTTGTCTTTCTATCAGCTGAATCAGTCTGGTCATTCTCCTCTGACCTCTGGCATCAACAAGGCATTTTCACAGAACTGACGCTCACTGGATATTTTCTCTTTTTCGCACCATTCTCTGTAAACCCTAGAGATGGTTGTGTGTGATAATCCCAGTAGATCAGCAGTTTCTGAAACACTCAGACAAGCAACAAACATGCCGTTCAACTTCACTTAAATTACTTTTCTTCCTCATTCTGATGCTCAGTTTGAACTTCAGCAGAACCTCTTGATCATGTCTAGATGCCTAAATGCTTTGAGTTGCTGTGATTGGCTGATGAGATATTTGCATTAACAAGCAGTTAAACAGGTGTAGTAAAGTGGCTGGTGAGTGTAGACCTACATACATCCTAATAATCACACAATCTGAGGGGTTCGACTAACTCTAACATCGACTAACCCATCAGTGTATCAGTTAACCCATCAGTGTATCAATTAACCTATCAGTGTATCCATCAGTGTATCAATTAACCCATCAGTGTATCAGTTAACCCATTAGTGTATCAATGAACCCATCAGTGTATCAGTTAACCCATCAGTGAATCAGTTAACCCATCAGTGTATCAGACCCATCAGTGTATCAGTTAACCCATCAGTGTATCAATCAGTGTATCAGTTAATCCATCAGTGTATCAATGAACCCATCAGTGTATCAATTAACCCATCAGTGTATCAATTAACCCATCAGTGTATCAATCAGTGTATCAGTTAACCCATCAGTGTATCAGTTAACCCATAAGTGTATCAATTAACCCATCAGTGTATCAATTAACCCATCAGTGTATCAATTTACCCATCAGTGTATCAGTTAACCAAACAGTGTATCAATGAACCCATCAGTGTATCAGTTAACCCATCAGTGTATCAATGAACCTATCAGTGTATCAATGAACCCATCAGTGTATCAGTTAACCCATCAGTGTATCAATGAACCCATCAGTGTATCAATGAACCCATCAGTGTATCAGTTAACCCATCAGTGTATCAATGAACCCATCAGTGTATCAATGAACCCATCAGTGTATCAATGAACCCATCAGTGTATCAGTTAACCCATCAGTGTATCAGTTAACCCATCAGTGTATCATCAGTGTATCAATGAACCCATCAGTGTATCAATGAACCCATCAGTGTATCAGTTAACCCATCAGTGTATCATCAGTGTATCAATGAACCCATCAGTGTATCAATGAACCCATCAGTGTATCAGTTAACCCATCAGTGTATCAGTTAACCCATCAGTGTATCAATTAACCCATCAGTGTATCAATCACTGTAGCAGTTAACCCATCAGTGTATCAATTAACCCATCAGTGTATCAGTTAACCCATCAGTGTATCAATTAACCCATCAGTGTATCAATTAACCCATCAGTGTATCAGTTAACCCATCAGTGTATCAGTGAACCCATCAGTGTATCAGTTAACCCATCAGTGTATCAGTTAACCCATCAGTGTATCATCAGTGTATCAATGAACCCATCAGTTTATCAATGAACCCATCAATGTATCAGTTAACCCATCAGTGTATCAGTTAACCCATCAGTGTATCAGTTAACCCATCAGTGTATCAATTAACCCATCAGTGTATCAATCAGTGTATCAGTTAACCCATCAGTGTATCAATTAACCCATCAGTGTATCAATCAGTGTAGCAGTTAACCCATCAGTGTATCAATTAACCCATCAGTGTATCAGTTAACCCTCAGAGACCTAAGGGTATTTTTACAATAAATTTTCCGTCTGGTGTTATTCACTAAAAAAGCTTGTAAAACATCAACCCTTTTTTGCACAGACAATTGACACACCTCTTTTTTTTCAGGACAAATTGAACTTTCAGCATATTTGTGTTGCATTGATGTCACCTGAATGAAAAAATAAGTTATGGGACCACAAAGACAAATGAAAAAATAAATCGGAAATTGAATCACTCAAATATTTATTGAAATCACACACAAATAAATAAAAGCTAAGCAAATTTCCTCTGGAAAACAGTTTGTTCATGTCTTTGGAGTCCTGGAGCACAGGAATAAACATTATAACTTGTACAGAACCAAAACTATTTACATTTTTCCATAAGAAGTCCAGGCGTTTTGGGCCTCATGAAATTCACTGGTGCCAAGCCTCAAAACAGTTCCTATCAGCAATCACACAGAGGGCCACATCACAGGCTTTGCATTTCTATTTTATTTATTTTATTTATTCTTTTATTTATTATATTCTTTTTATACTTTTATACTACATTTATAATACTCATTTGTATTTGATAATACTTTTTTACAGTAAATAAATAAATGGCACTTCAGCTGGGTCTATCCTGGTAATCTAGTTCCTCATCTGTCAAAAAGCTCTGTTCTCCTGAAAATCCATCATCCTGCATGGCATCAAAAAAGGCCAGAGCTCGATTTACATCCATTTTTCTTTGTGTTTCTCTGTAAAACGCGCGTCTCTTCGTGCGTCTCTCTCTCCACAATATCAGAGCTTGGTTCGTGCGTGATGACGCACACCAATGTTTACAACGGATCAGCCTGTAATTGGTCAACAACCATCACGTGAAAACATCACGTGATATCCAAAATGGCAGCTTGCATCGAGCTAGCAGCAAAAATGACGGAATATTTATAAATTATGGACATCAAGAGGCTCATACTTGGATATAAGCGTTTGGATTTATTGCTGAAAAACTCTGAAAGGATGCACAAGTTCCAGGCTGGATAGAAAACCTTCTGTAAAGGCTAGAAAGACACCAAAGACACCCCCGTGATGGCTAGCTCGTTAGCTTTCTGCTGAAAAAAAACGGTAAGAAAATAAAAATAAATCTGTCACCGAATAATATAAATATTTATCGGAGGTGCCATGTGGCGTCGTCGACGATGCCGTCGGTTTCTGAGGGTTAACCCATCAGTGTATCAATTAACCCATCAGTGTATCAATTAACCCATCAGTGTATCAGTTAACCCATCAGTGTATCAGTTAACCCATCAGTGTATCAGTTAACCCATCAGTGTATCATCAGTGTATCAATGAACCCATCAGTGTATCAATGAACCCATCAATGTATCAGTTAACCCATCAGTGTATCAGTTAACCCATCAGTGTATCAGTTAACCCATCAGTGTATCAATTAACCCATCAGTGTATCAATCAGTGTATCACTTAATCCATCAGTGTATCAATTAACCCATCAGTGTATCAGTTAACCCATCAGTGTATCAATTAACCCATCAGTGTATCAATTAACCCATCAGTGTATCAATTAACCCATCAGTGTATCAATTAACCCATCAGTGTATCAATTAACCCATCAGTGTATCAGTTAACCCATCAGTGTATCAGTTAACCCATCAGTGTATCAATGAACCCATCAGTGTATTAATTAACCCATCAGTGTATCAGTTAACCCATCAGTGAATCAATGAACCCATCAGTGTATTAATTAACCCATCAGTGTATCAATAAACCCATCAGTGTATCAATGAACCCATCAGTGTATCAGTTAACCCATCAGTGTATCAGTTAACCCATCAGTGTATCAGTTAACCCATCAGTGTATCAGTTAACCCATCAGTGTATCAGTTAACCCATCAGTGTATCAGTTAACCCATCAGTGTATCAATGAACCCATCAGTGTATCAATGAACCCATCAGTGTATCAGTTAACCCATCAGTGTATCAGTTAACCCATCAGTGTATCAATGAACCCATCAGTGTATCAATGAACCCATCAGTGTATCAATGAACCCATCAGTGTATCAATTAACCCATCAGTGTATCAATTAACCCATCAGTGTATCAATTAACCCATCAGTGTATCAGTTAACCCATCAGTGTATCAGTTAACCCATCAGTGTATCAATGAACCCATCAGTGTATTAATTAACCCATCAGTGTATCAGTTAACCCATCAGTGAATCAATGAACCCATCAGTGTATTAATTAACCCATCAGTGTATCAATAAACCCATCAGTGTATCAATGAACCCATCAGTGTATCAGTTAACCCATCAGTGTATCAGTTAACCCATCAGTGTATCAGTTAACCCATCAGTGTATCAGTTAACCCATCAGTGTATCATCAGTGTATCAATGAACCCATCAGTGTATCAGTTAACCCATCAGTGTATCAGTTAACCCATCAGTGTATCAATGAACCCATCAGTGTATCAATGAACCCATCAGTGTATCAATGAACCCATCAGTGTATCAGTTAACCCATCAGTGTATCAGTTAACCCATCAGTGTATCAGTTAACCCATCAGTGTATCAATTAACCCATCAGTGTATCAGTTAACCCATCAGTGTATCAATTAACCCATCAGTGTATCAGTTAACCCATCAGTGTATCAATTAACCCATCAGTGTATCAGTTAACCCATCAGTGTATCAATTAACCCATCAGTGTATCAGGTAACCCATCAGTGGGTCATCTGATGGAGTTTTAGGACACCATTAGGTCACTGGATGGAGTTTTTCGGTTCCTTGCCACTGTTGCCTTTGGCTTGCTCAGTTGGGGATATTCAAATTAATTAACCAATCATACCATTGATCAGCTCTACCAAACTTGGATGTCTTTTTCCCAGTAATAAACAAACATTGTTAAGTTGTTTTGATTGATACTGTGAAGCAGCTTTGATACAATCTGTATTGTGAAAAGCGCTATATAAATATATTTGACTTGACTTGACTTGACTTGTATCAATCAGTGTATCAATGAACCCATCAGTGTATTAATTAACCCATCAGTGTATCAGTTAACCCATCAGTGTATCAATGAACCCATCAGTGTATTAATTAACCCATCAGTGTATCAATGAACCCATCAGTGTATCAATGAACCCATCAGTGTATCAGTTAACCCATCAGTGTATCAGTTAACCCATCAGTGTATCAGTTAACCCATCAGTGTATCATTTAACCCATCAGTGTATCAGTTAACCCATCAGTGTATCAATGAACCCATCAGTGTATCAGTTAACCCATCAGTGTATCAGTTAACCCATCAGTGTATCAGTTAACCCATCAGTGTATCATTTAACCCATCAGTGTATCAGTTAACCCATCAGTGTATCAATGAACCCATCAGTGTATCAGTTAACCCATCAGTGTATCAGTTAACCCATCAGTGTATCAGTTAACCCATCAGTGTATCATTTAACCCATCAGTGTATCAGTTAACCCATCAGTGTATCAATGAACCCATCAGTGTATCAGTTAACCCATCAGTGTATCAGTTAACCCATCAGTGTATCAGTTAACCCATCAGTGTATGGTGCATCTCAAACAGCACCAGAAATGAATGAAATAACATTGTTCACGTCGCGTTGCATTCAAAACACAGCAAAGGCCACAAAAACTATGAAACAGGTATAAATGGCATTGTTTAATTTGTGACATATTTTAAACATTCCTTTCTCAAAGATTCATGTGACAAATGTACAGGAATAATTCTTTTCACATTTATATATTTTTTTTTCTCATGTTATTGCTTTACAGTAAAATGCATTGGTTGGATACTGTATGTCCATTAAAGCATGACAATACATTCATAGATACGTTTTACAGATGTATTCAGTTATGGTTCATAGTAACTAACTTGACATGAAATATATATATTTTGATCATTATACATTTATTATTATTGGCATGAATCCCACATCACGTTGAGTTCACAGTGAATGGGGTCGCAGTTCATACACGTATTGAATGAGTGTGCGCTTATTTTGTAAGTTCCCAAAAATTCACAATATGCAGAGGTACAACAATTATGCCATCTGAATTCTACTTGTTAAAAAATGACTTCAAAAACAGATATGTGATATAATTCAGTGTGTGTGTGTGTGTGTGTGTGTGTGTGTGTGTGTGTGTGTGTGTGTGTGTGTGTGTGTGTGTGTGTGTGTGTGTGTGTGTGTGTGTGTGTGTGTGTGTGTGTGTGTGTGTGTGTGTGTGTGCGTGTGTGTGTGTGTGTTAATAAACAACAACAAAAAAGTCAAGGTCAAAGCATCTCAAACATATGTACAAATAATCTTTATCTAGCTGCAACAGCTGTAAAATTCTGCATTATCAATATGTGCATTTTCAGGGCAGATTCAGAAAATGTCCAGGTCAAAATTCACCCAGAAAGATATTATATTTTGCATAAAGAAAACAAAGTCTATATTTAGGACCAAGAGTTTTTGCATGGGAAAAAATATTTTCATGACAATCACAACACATTTCCCACAAATGATCATTGTGTAATGCAAACAAATAAATAATCATAAATAAATAAATGATGAAACCTGATTATTATTCTAATGCAACAAAATAAAAATATTTTTTATTTTACTGTAATGCAAAATAAATGATGACATATTATGTAGATTTTATACATCATGGTAGTTTTGTCATACTGCCTTAAACGAGAATAAAATATTGTACACTGTAAAAAGAAGTTGCTGCCTTGCATTTTTTAAGTACAATCAACTTAGATGTTTAAGTCATTTCAACTTAAATGACATTAAACTGACTTTAAAAATGAGTAGATCGTATAACTTGAAAATTGCTTAACTTATTTAAATAAGTTAAACAATGTAAAAACATGTTGTCATAACTTATTGATCATATAATTGTTTTTTTACAGTGTATTACGGTATTTATTTAAAAGAGAATTACAAAAACATCCAAGCATTGAAAGGAAAATGTGCTTAATTTTCATGAAATCAGTCACAAGGAGAAATAATAATGGTACAAAAACAGAATTCACGTGCAAAATATAATGTTGTCTTTTGATCTAGGGTGAAATATGGACGTTTTTGTTAGATTTAAACCCTTTTATTACAAAATGGCACTAGAGAATTTTCATCTAAGCTTGGTTTTGTTCTTTATATGTTCCTTTGTCAGGCAGAAACGCATTTACATGAAGTGTCTGTTCGAAAAGTCAAGAGGAACTAATAGTCTCTGGTTGACGTTGCGAGGAAAGCGAGTTTGATGTGAAGCTGAAACCAAACAACCATGTCAAAAACACCTTCATGTTCCACTCAAAAGTTCAATGTGTGAGTCTTGAAGTCAATGCCACTTCCTCCCTGCATAGTGTCCACAACAAGTCCAAATCCTATTGCTATTGCACTCCCAACATTCATAAAAGATCACGTTTTTATATTGTTCCCCTCTGACATCCGGAATGATCTGCACAGAAACAGCAGCGCTCACATTTGCATAAACCCACAAAAGCATCTGCGGATTCCCACAACGTTTCGGCCCACATGACGGGAAAACGTCTCCACAGAGGTTCGGTTCTGTAGCTGCCAGGTCGAGCTGGGCAAGGGATGTGGTTGCCATGGAGACGACTGTCCGGAGATCACCTCGGTGGAACGTCCCACAATGCATTGCAGGCGTGCTCACGTTGCAAAAAACGATGTCCTTCCTCAGTCTTGTTTTCTAGTACAAGTATCTAAACATTCTTAAATGAAGATACATTCACTTGAGAAGCAAAATGACTGAAGATGTTAGGTCTTCTTTTCTGAAAAATGAAGTCAGTTTATGCTTAAAACAATTTAAATATGATGTAGGAAAATTCTTGGCAAATACTTTGAAGCATAAACCGGACTGAATTTAGTTTGATTTACACTTAAAAAAGAAGAAAAGTATTTAGAAATGCAAGGGAAATGGAGACGTATTGCACACCATCCTCCAATATATGGACAGTATATTAAAACAATATATTGTTTTAAGCAAAAACACTGCATTTTGACACATTTACAGAAAACAAGACTTAATATTTTCGGTCATTTTGCTTCTCAAATAAATTAATCTTCATTTAAACAATCATTTATTTGAGAAGCAAAATGACTGAAGATATGAAGTCTTGTTTTCTAAAAAAATATATTAAAATGAAACAAGTTTTTGCCTAAAACATGAAAAAAAAACATACAAAAACATCCAAGCATTGAGAGTTTGAGAGAAAAATGTGCTTAATTTTCATGAAATCAGTGTCAATATGAAAAAAAAAAATATATATATATTATGTTGTCTTTTGATCTGGGGTGTAATATGGACGTTTTTGTTCAATTTAACGCCTTTTATAACAAAATGGCACTAGAGAATATTTATATTCATATGCATGCTTAGTTTTTCTTTATATGTTCCTTTGTAAGACCGAATAAAAAATTGAGAATTTACATTTCTAAATATTTTTCTTCTTTGTTTAAGAATAAATCGAAATAATTTCACTCAGGATGCTTAAAACACTTTGCCAGTGATTTAGAAAATTTCTTAAATCAAGACACATTTCCTTAAGAAGCACAATTACAAGATAATACGTTTTGTTTTCTGAAAAATGTATGAAAATGAAGTGAGTTTTTGCTTAAACAAGAAAAAACATATCTGCTAAAGCGGTCAGAAAAATCATCTTGTTTTCCCTCTGAGTTAAGTTTATTTTTCTGACACCATTGGCAGATTTTTCTTCTTGTTTTAAGCAAAAACTCAATTCATTTGGATCAATTTCTTCCGAAAAACAATTGGCTTCAATTTCTTAAGTCATTTTGCTTCTCAAGTAAATCTAACTTGATTTAATAATATTTAGATATTTGTACTGGGAACAAGTCAAATCTACTGAGGAACATCATATTTTTTTGCAGTGAACGGATTGATCAGGTGAGGGACCGTCGTGAAGATACACACAAATACACACACAAACACACACGTCTGCACTATGAATGAGACCGAAGCGCTCACTTGCTTTAAAGTGCCTCTGGAAACAACAGTGTTAGGGGACTGAATCTCATGAGCATCAAGACCAGCTCTAATCCATCAAAAACCACACTTATAAATGAATATGATTATTAAATCTCTTCATAGGCAAGTTTATATTCACAGAGCACACAAAGAGCTACATCAAAACCTTCTAACATGATGAAGCAAGAAGATTTTGTAAATAACAACAACAAAAAACTCCCCAATTGCACTGCAAAACAAAATCATTCATTATCCATATTTATGTGTGGTTTTCTTGAAAAAATATCTAAATATCCTTAAAACAGGATACATGTACTTTTCTTGAATTAAGTTGATTTTTCTCACATCATTGGAAAATTAAGAAAGAAAGGAAATAAGAAAACTTTGAAAACTCTTAATAACTCAAAGTCATAATATCATTGAGTATTTAAACTACTCTTTTTACAATAACAATGTACAAAATTTCTCTTGCATTTGTAAATATTTGTATTACCTTTTTACTAAATTTAATCAGGTTTATGCTTAAAACCTTGTTGCTTATTGATTTTCTTTTGTCTGTTTTTGATGTCCATTATAAATAAAATGTATTATTATTATTATGAAAAATTGCCAATGATATAATAAGGGAAATAAAATGATTTGAGGACATTCTGTTTACACCTTTAAAACTCGTAAAAATATATATTTTTTATTCCGCTCATTTGTTCTTTTTACTCTTATTATAATAACAATGGATTATGTCCAAAATTTTCACTTCTCTAAATATGTTTCATATTCTTTTAAGCATTTATATTACTACATTTAATCAAGTCTAAAACCATTCGCCAATTCTGTAAGAAACTAACACAAAAAAATCTTAATTGAAGACATATTCTTTGCAAACACTTAATAACTTTCATACTCTTAATAATTTCATCAAGTTTTGAATTCAAACTACCTCATTGGCAAATGTTACTTCTTCTTTTTTTAAGAATAAATCAAACTAAATTTAGTCAAAACTTATCTTGTTTTAAGGATGTTTGATATTTCTACAGGAAATCCTGATAAGAAAAGAAGATCATGTCCTGATCAGGCACGAGTCACGACACCTTTCAAATGATAAGTAATAATTCTGTCTCCAATGAAGATGTGCTGTGTCTGAAATCACAAACTCTCTTGATTAAGTGCTTATTAAGTTATTAACTTACTGAAATCCTATTGAAACTTATTATTATTATTCTTTTTCTGACCCAAAATTTTCCAACTCTAACTCCTCCTAGAGCTTTAACTCTACATACTCTATCTTTCTTTCTTTCTAACAAATCTTTCTTTCTTTCTTTCTAACTAATCTTTCTTACTTTCTTTCTAACTAATCTTTTTTCTTTCTAACCTTTCTTTCTTTCTAACCTATCTATCTATCTATCTTTCTTTCTAACCTATCTATCTATCTATCTATCTTTCTAACCTATCTATCTATCTATCTTTCTTTCTAACTAATCTTTCTTTCTTTCTAACTAATCTTTCTTTCTAAAGAATCTCTTTCTAACTATTCTTCTTTCTTTCTAACTAATCTTTCTTTCTAACTAAACTTTTTCATTCAAACTAATCTTTCTTTCTTTATTCTTTCTAACTAATCTTTCTTTCTAACTAATCTATCTTTCTAACTAATCTTTCTATCTTTCTAACTAATCTATCTTTCTAACTAATCTTTCTAACTAATCTATCTATCTTTCTAAATAATCTTTCTATCTTTCTAACTAATCTTTCTTTCTTTTTAACTAATCTTTCTTTCTTTCTAACTAATCTTACTTTCTTTCTAACTAATCTTTTTTCTTTCTAACCTTTCTTTCTTTCTAACCTATCTATCTATCTATCTTTCTTTCTAACCTATCTATCTTTCTTTCTAACTAATCTTTCTTTCTTTCTAACTAATCTTTCTTTCTAAAGAATCTCTTTCTAACTATTCTTCTTTCTTTCTAACTAATCTTTCTTTCATTCTTTCTTTCTAACTTTTCTTTCTTTCTTTCAAACTAATCTTTCTTTCTTTCTTTCTTTCTAAATAATCTTTCTTTCTAACCATTCTTCTTTCTTTCTTTCTTTCTTTCTTTCTAACTATTCTTTCTTTCTTCCTTTCTTTCTAACTTATCTCTTTTTTCTTTCTGACTAATATTTCTTTCTTTCTACTTAATCTATCTTTCTTTCTTTTTTTCTTTCTGTCTTTCTAACTAATCCTTCCTACTAATCTGCCTTTCTTTCATTCTTTCTTTCGTTTTTTTCTAATCTTTATATATATATCCAACTAAAACTATTTCAAACTTGAAAACCTTTAAGCTTTTAAAACTACTTCAAACTTTCTAGCTATGCTTTTTCAAGCCAACTTAAAGTTTGTCTCGACAAACTTTTTTAGGTCCCACTTTATATTAAGTGGCTTTAAGTACTATGTACTTACATCGAAAAATAAGTACAATGTACTTATTGTGTTGATGTTGTATTGTAAAACACTTTTGCTGCTATTGCGGTGTGATACGGGTAAGGTTAGGGTCAGGTGTGGTGGTATGGGTCGGTTTACGGGTAGGTTAAGGTGTAAGGGAAGGGTCAATTACAAATGTAATTACATAAATTAATTACAGCTGTAATTACATGCAGGTATTTTCAAAATATAAGTACAATGTAAAAACATGTATGTACAATAAGTCCATTGTATCGAATTATTAATTTCAATGTAAGTACATAGTACTTAAAGCCACTTAATATAAAGTGGGACCCTTTTTTATCTAGTTATTATTCTTCTTCTTACTAAAATACAACTCTATCTCCTCCTAGAGCTTTAACTCTACATACTCCAAACTCGGCTCAGACACTGTTCTGACGCGGTGTGCTATATCTTTTCTAATTGATCGGACTTTCAGTTTTTCAGTCTTTCTTTCTAACTATTCCTTCTTTCTTTCTTTCTAACTAATCTTTCTTTTTTCTTCAAACTTTAAACTATTTCAAACTTTAAACTACTTTAAACTTCAAACTACTTTAAACTTCTTCAAACTTTCTGCTCCAAACTTTCACAAGCCAATTTAAAGTTTGTCTCGACAAACTTTTTAATCTAGTTTTAAATAAAGTAATTACTTCACGACTGCTAAAAAGTGCTTTCTATATAGTATGAAAGTAATCCGGACGTACTGCATTCGCCATGTTGTCATTATCATGAGTACTGAATACTATGAGTACTGTTAATTCGGACATACCTTTGTCACATACAGTTTTTTTTTTTTTTTTTGCCTACTATATAGTAGGGAAGTATGCGATTTCAGATGCAGCCACTGTCAATTCTGCAACTAGCTTCAACATTGCTGATGATTAATATGCAGAAATGTTTGGACCAATGAGATTTCACTAAGGGCGGAGCCACCCAGCATGATAATTCGCACAAACATTCTTCTGATGATTAGGACATGGTAAGAATGAATGTACAATACAATAATACTGTAGGCCTACAATACAGTAATAATAGATAATGTGCAATACTTTAATTTCTCTTAAATTTCTACAAATTTCACTTCCTTTTAGGCAAAAAAATAGTGATATGCTGCAAAATAATTCACAGTTTTATGAGCAATAAAGACTTCATGAAGAGATTTGACTCGGGCATTTGAGACACGCTTACAAAAAGACCTTTTTCAACAAAGTGGCAAAGAAAAAGAAACTAGAGAAGAAAAACAGGCGTGTAGAAAAGAGTGAATGTTTATTCAGGCATCCGTATACGTTCCTGATGCAATCCATATTTGGTGGACACGCAATGCATTTTGGGATGTTAAAGATCTGAACCGGAAGAGAAGAGCTGCCGAGGAGAAGTTCCTCTTTCTGGGGTTCGAGGTCAGGAAAATGAGCTTGACTGGAAGATCTTCTCTGTCCACAGTGAGTAAATCAAGCGTCAGTCCTGATGAAGACTAACACTCGTCCCATCTGAGGTGATGATGGTTCTGGAGTGCGAGGACAGAGAAACTCAGGATGATTGTGACATCAGGATGGTGCATTCTGGGATATGGAGCAGTTGGTGAGGCTCTAGTCTTCCCGACACATGGGTATATTGACGAAGGTGAAGACGTTGTATTCGATCATGATGGAGAAACAAAGGAAGATGGCGTACAGCACCAGCACATAAACACCCAGCTTAAAGTCCAACTTCCAGCCGTTTAGGTGGATCCCGAGAATCTGTGGGTGAAGAAGATGAAGAAAACAACAACATACGGGAGGGAGTCCATTTGTGCAACTCAGGACTCATTTGAAGTCTATAAGTCAATACATAAAGTCGGGATATCAATTATGAAATGTGTAACCAAAGCTAAATAGATCAAGGTATTTAATTACCAAACATTATGCTAATAAAAAATAAATACAGTATCATCAATCACTTTGCATAACATAAAAAAAACTTTTTAATTTCATTGTCATTTCTATATTATCAAGTGCTAAATTGAATTGTATAGTGTGAATGTGTTTTTACAGATTTTTAAAAATGTATTTTAAAAAATCTTCCATTTGATTATAGAAACATTCAGCAAGTAAAAACTTTAAGCAATTGTCAATCATTTCGCAATAACATTAGAAATAACTTTAATTTTATTGTCATTTCAATACAATCAATTGCTAAATTAAATTTTATAGTTTGATTGTATGTTTATATTAAAGTATTTTTTCTTATTTGATTTATTTAAAAGAATCAACCATTTGATTATTAAAATTTTCAGTTTAACCAATTGTCAATCACTTCGCAACATTTATTTAAAAATAAATCAACCATTTGATTAACAAAATATTCATTAAAGGAGCATTGCGTAAGTTCTGAAATTTCTAACCGTTACTGACACCAGTGGCCGTTAGAGAAACTGCAGCCAGTCTCATGCTCGTTCTCGGTGCGCACGCTCGTACGAGCTCGACCACAGCAACCAGAGAGTTGCCGCAGCAACCACAGATGGCTCATCGAGATTCACCAGCATGTTTACAGAGGTAAGAAAAGTTACAGTACTGTAAGGTTATTGTTTGACAGACCATATTTTAGTAAAATGTTGCAGTGCTACTTTATATTATCAACTGAAGTCTACTTCTAAATGTTTTGTAGCACTACACTGTAACACACACTCCCGACACTCACAGACCTCTTATTTTGACTATTGTAGAGTAACGCTAAATTATATAACTGAGTTGGAGACGTTATGCTTATTTTTAGATACAGTACAATTATTATTGTAGTTGTACTACTATACTATTTGTAGAATAGCAATAACATTATGGTAAGGTAAAGGAACTCTAACCTTGATGTATGAACTTGTCATACTTTATTTTCATTCAGAATACCACATGAACTTTTGCTCTAAAAACACTTGTCATTGTCATCCGTGGGTGTCTGGATTGTGCTGGAGGCTAGTCGCTTCTGTCTGTCCGCAGAGTCCATTTGAAACACTAACGTTACTGCTAGCGATTGCCGCTGCATGCTAATGGCTGCCGTACGGATGTAAGCCCAAGTAGACGAGAACGCCCATGACGTCACATTTTGTAAATTTTCGCGCCAATTCGAACCCGAATCCTCCCCACACAATTGAGTCCACAGGCTGATAAAGGCAACCGTGGTGGACATTAAAGATGAACTGAACTGAAAAAAATCAACGTTGATAACATGTTGTTTATGACAATTAAAAGTAAATTACATTAAAAATTTTAACTAAAAATATCAATATAGCTTTTTTAAGCAGCACAAAAATTGTGTTTGTTATGCTGGCAATTTCGATGACGTCACTGGCATGGTAGGACCCGCAAAGGTATATAGGCAACAGCTGCAGGTCCTATATACACACACGAAAATGAGTAATTTTAATGGCACGGGTTACGCATTGGAGCATGTGAGGGACAGGCCAGTAGTATCTGACTACCACCACATGGAGGACGACCAGTTTCAGGCTCCACATACAGTACAGGATCGTTTGGGGGAAGTGACCATGGAAGTGACTGGCGCGGGCGCTGCCAGAGCATGGACATTGCACCGGAGTCGATCTGTTGCAGAGAGGTCAACCTGGAACATTTATTGATCGGCGAAAATGCATCACCATGCACCGTTCATTTCGAATACTGTGCGGTGAGAGAGACGTGTTGGAGGAGGCTATGCTATCTCTAAGGGATGTCCGAGCTGAGACGCTGGAGCGCCCCATAAGTAGCTGGTATGTAACAGTGTATTTTACGAATTGGCGACTGGGCTAGGCTAACTTGTTATATCCTTTTCTCAGACTGTTAAAGTTAACAGCGTACCGGCAGTTCACTCTTTGGGCGAGGGGGCATTTGGGAAGGATAAATAAGATTCCGTTCCCATCCTGTGCAGTGAACTAACGTTACATCTTTTCCCCTCAGCCGAATATCAAGGATTCTAGTATGCGTTGGACTTGTAGCTAAATAAAACATTTGATGTCAGACGCTTCATGTACTCATTGACGTTTTCAACACATCTGTCTCTCGTACTTAGGATTAAACACTAGAAATCACGACTAGAATAATTTTGTTGACAAGGCCAGGGGGTAGAGAGAAGCTAGCTCTGCTGGTGTTGGTTGGCAACAAAGTAGCCTACCATGCCAGTGACGTAGTCGAATGTTGAAATCCAACATGGCGGCGCCCGTGTAACAACAACAACATTTTCAACGTACCATTTTATCCCTTTTAACAAATTCTTCCATTTTAATAATTGTACCAATGAGAATAAATAAAATACATCTGTTATATCACATTTTTTCAAATTTCAGTTCAGTTCATCTTTAAGGTGTCATTCTTTCTATTACATTATGGTTGGCTCATAAATGTACAAATGAAAACTCTATCTTAAAGATTTTTTTAAGTAAAAAGCTACACATAGCCCCTTTAAGTTAAAACTGACAATGCAATATTTAGATTAAACAATTGTCAATCACTTTGCAGTAACATTAGAAATAACTTTTTTATATCATTGTCATTTCTACATTATCAAGTACTAAATTGAATTGTATAGTGTGAATATGTGTTTTTATTGATAGATTTTTTTTGTTTGATTTATTTAAAATAATTACCATTTGACTATTCAAACATTCAGTAAAAAATACAATATTCAGTTTAAGCAATTGTCAATCACTTCACAATAATATTAGAAATAACCTTAATTGTTACTGTTTTAATTGTATTGTTATTTAAATGTTATTGTATTACTATTAGCAAGTGCTAAATTAAACCGTTTAAATTTATCTGTTTTTGAATTTTTATTATTTGATTTATTTATCAAGATGTTTATAATCTTTCTCAATATCTTTTTTGCAAATGACTACCGAGTGGCACAAATGGTTCTCAACGGTGTAAAATGCTGGTTAAAAATACATACTGTTTTTAATAATCATAACTGATACAGTACCAGCAGTAACAGGGATGTTTATTTCACTATGAAGAGAGAATCTGTACTGACAGATTTCCAGCAAATTACACCCGTCGTCATTTTCAAATCTTTTCAGCTGAATTGACAGAGTCAGGACCGTGCGGATTTACTCACGGTGAGAGCGACAGATCCCAGCAGAAGCACCACAGAGTATACGAGTCCTCGACTGTTTATCATCACCTGTACAGAG
Source organism: Gila orcuttii (assembly GCA_026230005.1). Lineage (NCBI taxonomy): Eukaryota > Metazoa > Chordata > Actinopteri > Cypriniformes > Leuciscidae > Gila > Gila orcuttii. The sequence goes on from JAPDVR010000012.1 coordinate 5,111,846, forward strand.
GACCACACAACATCATCAGTGCATTACACCACTGCAGTCGTGTTTCACACAGAAGCCTGATCTCTGTTCACACAGAAGAGGTTTTGCCAAGGCTCGATGTGCTTACGACTGATCCGTAATTGACTGCCATGTTCTGCAGTGCCCAGGGAACGCCGAGTCCCACCAGAATATCAAACACGTTACTGCCGATAGTGTTGGACACGGCCATGTCTCCCAGACCTGCAGAAACAGAAGAACAAGCAATGTCAACTCCTCTCCCAAAGATTCAGAGCTCACATTTCTTTGTATCGGTGCGATGTATATAATGCAAACTTTCAGAGTGGTTGCATATTAATTTGCATGGCTGATGGAGAGTAGCAATGTAAAAACAAGTCAGCAGAAAAACTAACAAGAAAACATGACTTACAGAGTAAAACTGCAAAAGTGAAAATAGCAAAAAAGTAATAAGCAACATAAAACAATACATTTTAAAAAATCAAGTCTAAAAGTATGTTAATTACACGTTTTTCAAAAGCAATGCAAAACTCCAAAATAGCAGAAAAAAGTTGCCAAAACAGTACATTTTAGCAAAATTAAAGCAAATATAGAATATATAAAATAGAATAAAGTATTTAGTCAAATGCTGCTGTTTATTATTATTAAAACATTGTTCCTTTTCTTTAATCATCCTGCTAAAAAAAATATATATTGGCTCAAAACAGTGACTAAAACAAATAAAATAATAACAATAATAATACATTATTTTATTATTATTATTTATAATAATACGTATTTATCATTATTTTTTAAAAGATTTAGTTTTAGTTTGAGCATCCTGCTAGAAAAAACATTGACTCAAAAACATAATAATACATTATTATTAATTATTATTATTACTAATGTTTATTATTAATTATAATACATACATATTTATTATTCATTATTTTATTAAATAAGTATTTAGTCAAATGCTTGTTAATTTTCTTTAATAATCATGCAAGAAAAACAAATAAAATATAATAATAATCATATTTAATAATAATAATAAATTATTATTATAATTATAATCTATAATAATAAATATGTATTAATTATTTTATTAAATCCTATTTGTCTGAGCATCCTGCTAGAGAAAACATTGGCTCAAAAACGTTAATAATAATAATAATAATAACAATATTATTATTACTGATGTTTATTATTAATTAGAATACATACATATTTATTATTAATTATTTTATTAAATAAAAAGCATTTAGTCAAATGCTGCTATTCATCATTGTCATCCCTATCAAAATATTACTCAACATTGACTATAAAAATTCAATTTTGTGCCAGAAATGACACATTTAACCTTTAACTTTTAGATACAAACATATAAACTTCAATGCAGTATGAGCTTCAATATTTTTCGAGTGCAAGGGATTGTGGGTAACATCACATGTTCTCTGATGCACTTGTACATTGGACAGATGGCACTGAGATGCAGCCCATGTGATTGATAGAGACACAGGAACAGGAAATCACATGATCAGATCCTGCGCTCCGATACGTGAAACATTCAGTATTTTCATCCTGCCGCAGTTTTATTGATCGGCCAGTAGCTGTCGAGATCAGAACGGCACGATCGATCTACCTTGACGAGCCACGATCAGACTGGCGATACAGTCCGGGACGCTCGTGCCCGCGGCCAGAAACGTGATGCCCATGATGACATCAGGAATGCCGAGTGTGTATCCGATGATCGTCACCTGAGAGACAGTGTGGGGAGGGGGGTTAGAAAAAACTAGAAAGACAAATCAAAGAGAGAGAGAGAGAGAGAGAGAGAGAGATACATATTGCGCATACCATCCACACCATAAAGTAGGAAAAGACTGCGATCCAGACGGTGGAGAGGAGGAAGGATAGCATGAAGTATTTCTCCCAGCGAGACTTGGCACAGTTCGGGATGGTGAAGAACAGGATCAACAATAACGGCCAAGAGATCAGCCATTTAGTCGTGTTCACGCAGCCGCCTGAAACACACACACAACTAACATGATTTAGAGGGATACTGAAGTATAAACACATTTTCTGTTCTCGTTTACAATCAGATACAAAGCTTGATACTGTTTACCGAGCTTCAGTTGTGTTTAACCAAAACTATTCCTTTAAAATGCTCATATATGCTGCTAAAATGAACCATTATGAGGTACATTTATTTTTTTACTTTTTGACGTGAAAAGTAATAAGCAACTTAAAAAATAAAGAAAGAGTAACAGAAAGTGTCAACTACATTTTTAAATAGTGATGTAAAAGTATAAATGTAACTGGTGAAAAAGTACCTTTGATGGATGATGGATGGATGGATGGATGGATGGATGGATGGATAGATATGGAGGATGGATGGATATGGATGGATGGATAGATAGATATGATGGATGGATGGATGGATGGATGGATGGATGGATGGATGGATGGATATGGATGATGGATGGATGGATAGATATGGATGATGGATGGATGGATAGATATGGATTATGGATGGATGGATAGATATGGATAGATAGATAGATAGATAGATAGATAGATAGATAGATAGATAGATAGATAGATATGGATGATGGATGGATAGGTGGATAGATAGATAGATAGATAGATAGATAGATAGATAGATAGATAGATAGATAGATAGATAGATAGATAGATAGATAGATAGATAGATATGGATGATGGATGGATGGATAGATATGGATGATGGATGGATGGATAGATATGGATGATGTATGGATAGATAGATAGATAGATAGATAGATAGATAGATAGATAGATAGATAGATAGATAGATAGATAGATAGATAGATAGATAGATAGATAGATATGGATGATGGATGGATAGGTGGATATATATAGATAGATAGATAGATAGATAGATAGATAGATAGATAGATAGATAGATAGATAGATAGATAGATAGATATGGATGATGAATGGATAGATGGATAGATGGATAGATAGATATATGGATGATAGATAGATAGATAGATAGATAGATAGATAGATAGATAGATAGATAGATAGATAGATAGATAGATAGATATATGGATGATAGATAGATAGATATATGGATGATAGATAGATAGATATATGGATGATAGATGGATGGATGGATGGATGGATGGATGGATGGATGGATGGATATGTATGATGGATGGATGGATGGATAGATGGATGGATAGATGGATGGATTTATAGATCACCTGGAAATCTGAATGGAGAGGTGAGTTCACTCTCTTTCTCTTCATTGGTTTTGTCTTCTGGTACGTTTCCATTCTCGATGTCTGGCTTGCCGTCGACCACAGCCGTCTCCACTCCATTGGCTGACTGGACCAACCTCTGACGCTACACACACACACACACACACACGTTGGGTTTCCAAGTTTTATGGGGACTTTCCATAGACAAGGATTTTTATACTGTTTATGTTTGCTGATCAAAGTTTAAATGTGAATAAAAGGCTAAATTAAATCTGTTCATCATATAAAGTGATCGAGTCTCTTCAGAAAAAAATGACTGAACCGCTCAATTCATATGGATTAGTTTTACAATCTCTTTGTGAACTTTTTGAAGTGTCAAAGTGGTAGTTGTGTAGCTGTCAATGGAGGGACAGAAAACTCTCAGATTTCATCACAAAGATCTTCATTTGTGTTCCTGAAGATGAACGAAAGTCTTGAAACGACATGAGGGAGAGTAATTAATGATTTTGAAATTAAACTAATGAAATTAATGTCTGGATATCTTTTTAACTTTTTAAGATTTTATATTTCTTTGTCAATAATGCAAAAACTTAAATATTAAATAATAATTATAAAATATAAAGACATTTAAATTAATTTATTTTGGGGTCATTTTCTTGCTAAGTTTTGTAAGAATCACCCTTTCATATCTTTAATGCAGCTGCTAATATTTTATAATTTTATTATATTTTATTAATGTTCTAATGTTTCTGCTGTACCTCAGTTATGATGAGCCGGCTGGCCATGCGCAGACGAGTCTTGGGGCCGAAGTGGTTGGTGACCATGACACGCAGACCCGCTTCAGGGAAACGGTAATTGGGAGGGCTGGCGTTGATGATTTCATCAACCATTACCACCGAACCTCGACTGTAGATCTTACTGGACTTGACTTGAGAAAGCCAATCAAATATATATATAAAAAAAACACGGAGCAAATTATGACAGATATTCTTTCTTGATATTCTAAAATAGCGTGTTTCAGCACTTATGAAACATTCCTCTGCTATCTATTAGATGCATCAGAAAAAGAGTGTGCAGAGAGGTTTAGTAAGACTAAACAGACAGGTAAGGGTTAAACGTGAAGATACTGATGCCAGAAACTAACTCTGGCGGAAAGTGAAGAGACAGAAGTGATAGTTACTGTACCTCTCAGAAGCAGAAAGAGGCAAAAGTGCTGAGAGCTCAAGAGCTGGAAAACAAACCCCTCTCGTCTCTGCTTTAATACTGAAGCAGGAGAACATTTCTCTCACAGAGACAACCGACAAATTCAGTCATGCTTTTCATGTACAATAATTAAGAAAGTCTCAGATCAAGATGTCCAAGAAATCTATTTGTAAAATACACCCAGAGTGTTTAAATGTCATTTTTGTTTTCATTTTGCTTTCGTATGTGATATTTAACAACCTAAACTAACTTTGTCAAAACAGGTCAAATTATAATGATCTGATATTTTTAAAAATCAGAATCTTACTGGCAAAAATGACAATAAAAAAATAAGATAACTAACAATACAAGATTATGCTTAATTGCTTAAGATTTATTTATTTTTTTAATAATAAAGAATTGTATTTCTTCATTATGCAATTTATCTATCTATCTATCTATCTATCTATCTATCTATCTATCTATCTATATGTGTCACGATTTGGTCTTGTCTCTGTCACATTTTAGTTTGTTCGTGTCATGTTCCATGTCTGTCATGTAATTCCCTGTTAGTCATGTGATCCTGCCATGTGTTCCCTTGTCTGATGTGTCATGTTGTCATTGGTTCATTGTTTCATTGTTCACAGGTGTCCCTTGTCTAGTCATTAGTCTTGTGTGTATTTAAGCCCTCATGTTTGCCATGTGTCTTTGTCAAGTATTGTGTTACCGGTAACTACTGTGTGTAAGTCTATGTTCTGTTCCTGTCTTGATTTTGGGTTTTCATGCCATGTTTTTGTTTGATGGTTGCTTTTGTTTAATTTAATAAACTGCACTTGGGTTCTACAACTTGCCTCCAGTGGATCTATTACAATATATCTATCTATATGAAAATAATTACATACGTTTTTAGAATATAATATGTAATTTAAAATGTGCAAAATATATATTTTAAAATGTAATTCAGTACATTAATCAAGTCACTATGTATGAATAGCATTTTTAATTAAAAAAAAAGAAGTTACACCAGACACCCCAGAAAGATTATAATCTTTATTTTCAGATGTCTGTAGCATAACTGACTATATTTAGTACTTGCAGAACTGAGAAATTCAAGTAAAGTCACTGTCGTCTTCTACAGTATCACATGTTCTACTGTTTTCTACTGTGTTTGTTCACAAACTGAGGACAGATGACCTCACACTTGAACTCTAGGTGACAAGGGGAATTATGAAGTATGACCAGTATTAAATCTGAATTTTTAAAGCCTGCCTGTCTGTTTAGTCTTACCTGGACCCAGCAGCGGGACAGACGGATCATCCCATTTACAGTCTAAACTGTGTTTACCGTCCTCCAGTTCACTGCCGGCCGCTGCGTTTCCATTGGCAACGTTCTTATCGCTACGTCTGCTGAAAAACTTCTGCAAGCTGGAATTAAATCTAATAGAGACACAGATCCAAGACAAAAGAGACTTGATTAGGAGCGTCCACAGGTTATATAACACAATGAGAGTTTTCTTCCCAAGTGCCAACTTTTACCGCTCTGGTATGACCAGAATTAAAAACATCATGATAATTAACCACTATATATAATTATTTTTTGTTTATTATATTCGATACACTACTAAAGTTTAGGGTCGGTAAGATTGTTTCTGGAAGAAGTCTCTTCTGCTCACCGAGGCTGCATTTATTTGTTAAAAACAAATACAGTGGAAAAAAGAAATATTGTGAAATACTATTTGAATGTTTTAAAATGTAATTTATTCCTGTGATCAAAACTGAATTTTCAGCATCATTACTCCAGTCTTCAGTGTCACATGATCCTTCAGAAATCAGTATAATATGTTGATTTGCTGCTCAAGAAACATTTCTGATTATTATCAATGTTAAAAACAGTTGTGCTGCTTCATATTTTGGGGAAAACTGTGATCATTTTTTTTCGCCATTCTTTTATGAATAGATGGTTCAAAAGAACAGCATTTATTTGAAATAGTAAATTTTAGTAGAAATAAATAAATGTTTTACTATCACTTTTGAATAATTTAATGTGTCCTTCCTAAAGTGCAAAAAAATGACTGACCCCAAGGCCTTTGAACATGAATCACAATATTTAGTTTTAGTCCTAATTTTAAACCTCCCTCTATTCTGCAAGTGTCTGTGTGTGTGTGTGTGTGTGTGTATGATATGCCAGTGAAGAATACTCACTTCATGATGAGGATATATACAACATACATGAGCACCAGCACCAGACTCTCCCACCTAAAACACACAAGACAGATTTATACAATCAAAACCAGACGTCAGATTGTACAAAAATCTGAAAAGATAGGAAAACAAAGAGACTCACCACACAATCTTTCCATCATAGATGAACTGATTGAATTCAAACAAAAAGATAATCAGTGCAGTTACAGTCTAGTTCCAAAAGCTAAATAAACTGTAATATTCAATATAAAAAAATAACATATATCCCATATTATTAGATACTTTAGTGCAGATGTTCCTATGGAGGTAGATACTGTATGATGATTAAAATCACAAAATGGCCTTAAACAATTACTAATTAAACTGCTAAAGAGATTGCATGCTTCAGAGAAAAGCACAGCAATGTGTTCATTTACAGTTACGATTCACAGTAAATGCTACTCTGCAAGTGATGTGTTTATGTCTCTAATAATTTGCATTTGGGAACGCTACATACGCCAACCCTCTTCCCAAATCCTTAATTCTTAAGGTCTCCCTGCAGGTTTACGCCAAAATAATGGTTTAAGATTTGAACGCAAAGTAATTAAGACAACCTAATTGTAATTTTACTGTTGTTCTGTAAAATAATATAATCATAATAATAATTATTGCTGTTAATAATAATAACAACAATTCTATTAATATTTTTATTACAACATATATAGTATAATATATATATATATATATATATATATATACTTTTTTATATAATTCTATGTATTGTTGCAATAGTAATCTATTAATATAAACATTTATTAATAATAATAATTGCCCATTGGGTCAGATTTTTCCTCTTTTTTGTCTTTAGCTAATCACATGCCTGAAGCCTGCATTACAGGATGATGTTGTTACAGTGTGTTTCATTTGAGACTCACCACAATCAGAGCAACTACAGACAATATGTAGAAGAAAGAATCACGGAAAACAGCCCACCAGGTCAGTAAGACCACCTACACACATCAACACACACTACTGTTAAACCAATAAATCAATACACAAAGCTAGAGAACAATGAACAGTGTACACTGAATATGACCTGCGATTTACAAAAAGAAAAAAGAAAAACAACAACAATGTTAAAGGAGTCATAATGTAGTATTAACTTTGATACCCACGCTCTATTATAGTCATTTCATGCCCTTCTAAAAAAGAAAAATTGGAAAAAAATAAACACAGAGCTCGTTTGACCCTTATTTCTGAATGCATTATTGTCTCGCGAGATCTGATGCGAGGTTTTGGCTGTCGTGGACGGTCATTTTAATAATGCAAATGAGGGGCGCGTTCTGTCTGGCAGGCAACATCTCTAACGTTTGATGCAACGACAACAGTACTGGTACCAGACACTGCATGAGATGTGCTAGCCTAATAATGGTAGAATGAAAAGAAAAAAAAACAATTACAAATTCCAAAAAATTATGAGTGATATGCCAAAATTTTTTGTTTCAGTACTTCAAGCGGTACAAAGACATAGACAAAATACTCCATTAACTCCAATAGCTCAATTAATGTGACAATACTTATTGATAGTGAAATTGTAATCACAACCAATTCAAAAAGAAAAAATACACCATTGCCAGATATATTCTTACAGAAGCCCCACTAACTGAAAGCTATTTTTCAGAATGCATGTTTTGCATGAGTTTGGCTAATAATGTTTGTGGTATATTGTTTTCAGAATTACATTTAGCAAACGGTTTTAGGCACTGAGCATGGACTCCTGTACCGTAACTAACGTTACTGTAGTGTAAAACAAAGTGGAAAGATGTGGCAAGCATTCGTAGAGTCCATTCCCCGTGTTTACATCACATACATTAACCGCATTAGTAGTTAGCTGCTGTTGGTTACACATAATATAGTAATAAAAACACAGTTTTACCGTTTCAAATTCAGGCAAGTCCATGATTGTTGGAATGGCACCTTTTTCCAAACGTAGCTTCGATGCCAACTTCGCCTGATATTGCCCCAAATTTGTAAAAGATTCTTTTGTGAAATGTTTAGCGCAGACACCTAACGTTGAGCAAGTTGAGATGGTTGTTGGAACAGCGTCATTAAAAATAAATTTCATCCACTTGTCCCTTGTAGTTTGGTCAGTTTTGGGAAAAGAAAAAACATTAGAATGTGGATTATGACAGTCAACCACAGAGCAACTCACGTGTGCACTACGTTTCTGCATCTTTCTTGACTGAATATGATGGGGAGAGGGGCAGGGCGGGCCTCCTCTGCGGTGTCCATATATGGTATATCCAGCCCCGTCTTGACGTCAAGTCGGGGGACAAATTGAAATCTCGTATTTGAGTGCGCGTGCACGTTGGCTAGTTTAAGAACCCTGGGGTAAACAAACGCTTCACTTTTGAATATCGGCATCCCGGCCAATGTATAATCGTTAGTCAATCATAACATACATTGATTCTCATGGAAAAGTGAAAATTGCACATTATGACTCCTTTAAACAATATGAAATGATAAATGGTTCAATATATAAATGTCATGCAGCAAAGGCCTCCAGTTATTATCTCAGAAATAAAAACAAATGCATTTTTAATCATATTTTGTACGAAAACCTTTTGGAAATCCAGTAAGAACAATAAATATGAGCCAAGAAAAATCTAAGTTAAATTAGAAAAATGCAGCTGAGCAAGAGAAAAAATCATTCTGGAAATAGAAGGTCAAGCTGAGTGCATTATATAATGAGATACATTATTCAACTCGGCACATTTTGGCAAACGCATTGAACCTGACCAAAAAAACAAAAAAAAAAAACAAAGTTTACTCTTTTGTATCCCTCAATTGTTCTTTCAAGCACTTTCATAAAAGAACCTTCATCTTATCAAGAACCATTTTATGGTCTTTGAGGTTCTTTGGACTTTAAGTCTATTCCTCATATCAGTGTTTTGGTGCCGAGTTCTTTAATGCACCCTTATGTAGATGGTTTTCTTATTTTGAAATGTTTTGAAATATTGCTGACTTTACAGCTACTGTTGGAGAAGAAGCACACACACACACACACACACACCTGCCCGGCAAAAATCCCACAAACTCCTATGATGCAGAGGATATTGAAGACGGCAGAACCGACGATAGTTCCAACTCCAACATCCCCGTGAGTGATGAAGACCCCTGAAAACACAAACGTTTAACACAGAAAGTTCAACGAAACTGTGTCACAGTTTAGGGGTTTGCTCAAATCTGAACACAAATAAACTCAGGAGGAACACTGCAAAAAATGACGTTCTTCCTTTCCAGGACAAATAATAACAATTCTTAAAAGACGATAGATTTACTTGACGAGCAAAGTTATTTTTTTCAAGAAAGTCTTGTTTTCGGAAAAGCTCTGCAAAGTTCGCAAGCACAAAGTCCTTCCAGCGGGAGTTATTCTCTATATCAGTGTCAGTGTTTCTGAACTCCTGAAACGCCTCCATTGTAGTCTTGAGTTTCTTCCGGGAACAAACACGTCACAATATTCCTCATTTAAGGTGAGACACGGCAGGCAAAAACGGCGTTTTTTTTTCACTGGTCAATTTTGAGATTTTGGGATATTTGTCTTCAATAACATGTCTTCTTTCAGACTTGTGGTGAAAAAAAGTCAGAAATACACATTTAGGTCTTTATTTTACTACACTTTTTCTGTTTGCGTCTGTAGATTTCTCATAAATTCAACAAAAGTTGTGGTTGTAGATCCTCCCGCTGCTCCGCGACCGCGAGCGCTGTCTGCACATCACACACACCATTAGAAAGCTCTCTCTCTCCTGTACAATGCTGTCGGATCCAAATATGGTCATTTCTTTTTTTATCAGCAACCAATTGTGAAAGTAAAAGGGGGGATTTAACTCTAAATGCGCAATCTCATTTTACAATATAAATCTTTAAAGCCTGTTTTCTCAAAATGACTTTTCTCTCATAATCCCAGTCCGAAATCTCCACTTCAGTAGCACCTATATACACCAAACTTTCCAGTCTTGTACCTTGTTATATTATGAAGACATTTACTGAGGGATTTGTAAATGTATTATTCCTAGCCTGGTTTATATAACATTTTATTCCAAAAAACATGGCGAAAATCAATTTTTTAAGGCTATTGACAGTATATTCTGATTTACAGGATAACAAAAGTAGATATCCATAAATATTTGTAAGTAACTTAGCTATATGAAATATTAATAATCAATAATAACTTGTTATGATTAATTATTAATATTTGGGTCAGTTAATTGGATTAACTTGACATGGCTAAATTAATATTACAATCAATTAATCAGTTCGTCCAATGAACTCTTTTGATTATTAATTTATTCTAAGAAAAGGGTATCTTCCCTGGCCACAGAAGAATAATTATTTCTTAGCATGTACAGCGTTTTGAGCATGTAGCAAGATCAAAAACCGTAAAGGGACTTCGTATTGCAAGCAAATCAGAACCAAATACATAAAGTGCATAAGTTTTATTAACTAAATCATAAACATAAATAAACTAAACACACATATATACAGAAATACAGAAATAGGTTAGTGATAGGATGAAATTGGAAACCGGAAAAAGGGACTATGAGAAGAACCATCAGAATTTCATTTTCACATTTCATTGAATTGAATACTTGCATTTGTAGTGGGAACAATTCTTGAAGTTGTTGAAAATTGAAGTCGTTGATGGTTCCGGCAGTGTCAAGTGGAAGTTGGTTGAGAGTTCTCTTTCTCCGGGAACACATGGCTGGTTTGGTCAAGACCTTGGACTCTGTTGAGGCTACGCCGAGCACCCAGGAGAAGTGAGGAAGTCGGAAGAGTGGGTGATTGGAGTCGTTGTTGGTTGGAGTCTTTGTTCCAAAACTCCTGAAATTGTCCTTGGTTCTTTGTGAGAGAGTCTTCTCTCTCCTGCCTGAGCCCATATCTGGTTGGATCGAGGCCTGCTGGGCCCTGGGGCCCCCGTGGAGGGGGTGCCCCAGTATCACCAGAACAGTGTTGCGGCTGGATGAAAGAACTAAGAGAGGGAGGTCACATGTGGACCGTCTCTAATAAAGCCTGGAAAAGATCCACCCCTAAGGGTTGAACTCGACCAATAAGAAAGGTGACATGTCTGAGAGGGAAAGTGGCCCTTAGTTGATTTACAAGTCTTTGTCCCAAGCGTGGTTATACCTTCATTAATGCTCAGATAGCTATAACACATCCACACTGCATTCTAAAAGAAGGTGATGTACATCAAAGTGTGAGTCATTAAATGAGGATTAATTAGGTATAGGAGGCATGATACAGGTGAGGTTACATTGATCGTTAGTTGGTTGTATACCAGGGTACATACCATAATATATACATAATAGTACACGAGACAGTAAACCATTTACACTGTTTCTTTCACAGTTTTATGCATGTTCATTTATAGATCAGTTAGTCTATGATTAATGCAGCAAAGTCTGTTTTAAAGAGGGTTTCTGTCTTCCCCATTGTCTCTCTCTGGTGCACGTGGCCACATTCCTGTGGAGGTTGTAAAATCTCCTTATCAGCACTGTAACATGACACTGTTTCTGCCATTGTGTTCGTTCATTTGGGCTGTTAGTTTTGCAGTTTCATAAACCTTTGTATATAATGAATAATTAGTGTGTGTCTGATTGGTCCATACCCTACATATGTTTTCCCATCTAATATGTGAACACAATGAAAAAAGAATTTTGAACCTGGCTTTATCCAATACTCACATTTCGTTTTTAAAAATATATGCAAATTAGCGCATATTTAATTAGATAATGGGTAATTTGCATATTTAAACATTAAAACTTGTAATACATTTTTTTCTCATCTTAATGTAGGTAATCAACTGGGAAAGTTTCATGGTGATATCTGCTAGTTACAAATTTTACCCTATTCACCTGTAGTGTCGCCTTAAATAATTATTATGCAGAATAAAGGGGCGGGGCCTGGTTGACTTAGTTAGTAGTGTGTTGGAACTGGCGGTTATGGTAAGGGCGGGACATTTTCCAAACACACTCAAAGCGCTTGACCAATCACAACACACTGATCCAGCCGACCAATCAGAGCACAGTGTGCTTTTCAGAAGGAGGGGCTTCATAGAGACAGGAACTAAACAGAGCGTTTCTAGCTATGTTCCCATCACCCTGTTTTTATGAGCATATTGAAGTGTCGCATCAGAAACAAGTGATGGAAATGGCAAATTAAACAAAAATCCCCAAAAATTCGCAAAAGTTTTATGCTCGCTTGAGGTGGTTTTTGCCTTGTGCAAAAAACAGTTAATGCAAATAATGGGAGATGGAAACGCATTTGCCAAATAAATTCTGGCGTAGCGCACATTAAACCCATGTGAATGACCGGCTGTTTCCTCATGATGGGAATTCTGGCTCTTTTCAGGGAACCGTACCGGATCATTTGGCTCAGCTCAGTAATAAGAGTATAGGCTTGCGTGTGTTACTTATCTTGTTTTCTGACCCAATATTAAGGATGATCTTTTGGTCATACTGTTTGACTCCATAGAAACTTTGAAAAGATTTGCTTCATATTTGGATGGAAACCCAGCTACTGACAGACTGGGAAGAGAGGAGCTCCAACAATGGAGAATATGGGGGAAAATATGTTTTTTGAACATTCAAAAATGAAAACCTGTTCTAGTAGAGCCTAAAAACAAAATCAAGACTCTGTAAAGAGCATAATAGATAACAAGAAAAAATATCTGCCAATGGTCTCAGAAAAAATATTTTAATTCAAAGGCAAAACCAGATTATTTTTCTGACTCCATGGGATGATTTTTTCTTGTTTTGAGCAAAAATTTTGATTTTTGCTCTCTTCATTTTGATACAGGTAGACATAATCTAAAGTCATGTTGCTTGTCAGGTAAATTGATCTTGACTGAAGAATGTTTAGATATTTGTACTGGAAAACAAGACAAAAACACTGAGGAATAACATTTTTTTGCAGTGAATAATGTGTGATGATTGTGACTGTGTGACTTTACCTATAACAGAGGCGAAGAGTTCTGGCGCTGAGCTCCCGGCCGCCATGAACGTGGCACCAGCCACATCCTCGCTCAGATTCAGCTTCTGCACAACACAAGAACAGCAGACGCTTCACATCCAACAAAGCCTTTGGCACAAACCCCTCCCAAAACTGGAGCAGTGTGTTTTATGAGCTTCTGAAAGCCTCCAAGTGGGTCAGAGGAAGAACAGTGCGGATTCTGCTCTCATTGTATCGAGGTATTACTCAGATGAAGGGGAAATTCATTGGGATCGTTTCTGTGGGATCTGAACAATCCTACCTCGCAGATTTTCTCAAGAGACATCACAAAGTAGTCGTCGCACACGATCGCCAGAGCCAGGAACATGTAGAGAGCCTGTAGGAAGACAACAGAAGATCTATGGTCAGACTAAGAAATGTCTTTAATATCTCACTTATTTCTCCAAGATAATAATTAGATAAATTCTGATGTTAAAAAGACAGACTCTTCAGAGCTTCAGAAGGGATTGCAAAGAGGTCTTAAACTGAGCTCAGCTATGCTGTCAACATTCATTTTATACTTCTGTAATTACCTGAGCTAAAACACTCTTTGCAAGTATGTAAATGCTAATGCTATTAACTATGCAAGTTCGATTTTGTGCGTAAGTGTCAAACTTTAGTGCAATTCATTACATCTACATTTAATCATTTAGCAGACACTTTTATCCAAAGCAAGTTAAAAATGAGGAACATCACATTTGTAATTTGTACTACATCTTTCAACATACCTTCTGATATCCATGCATGTTTTTCGAGATAAAACTTGTATTAAAGTGGACGAAAAGACTCTGCTTGAACTGAGGCTCTACAGCGATCTGTCACGTGACGTCACATTTAAGAGCGTCGAAACGCCATTGTTTGAATTTCGTGATAAAATGGACAGAATTGGAAAGCTGATAGGCCTTCTTTGTATCTTATGGGAAGTAACAAAGTACAAAGCTCGCCTCTTTGCAATTATTGAATGCGATTAATATATGGTGTAGCAAAACTAGATTCACAAGGTCAAATAGTTTTAACCTGCTTCAATGCCGTTGTTTTAAACTGTTAATGCGTTATTGTCACGATAACTTTCCCTAAATTCAACACGAGAGATTTTCATCACACAGTAGGAGTTGCAGTCTGAACGCGTTTTTCAGCACACTTTTGATTGACTGAATATAATAGTGAAAATAATTGCTTTTATCGGCAGATATTATTGGCTAATACATCGGTGCATCTCTACTAATATCAATAAGCCTATGTGTCACGGTTGCAATTCTGTACATCAACTATTGACCCATTGTGTCTATTTTCATGTCCGTGAAATAGAGAACCATGAGAGTAAACCTCTAAGCAATGAAACCTTCCTCTGAGGAGGCACACAAAACTGTTCACCTGCTGTTTATCATCTCTGTCAGGTCTTTCCTCCACTGAACCCGTTTCTCCTGTGAATGCACAATGTGTCCTTGCGCTCCTGCTGCACACCTCTGGATTCACATCTGTATTCACTGCAAACCCTTTCCTTGGCGAGCTTATGAGCCGCCCACCCAATAAAAGCTTCTATTTATACACATTTTGAAGCCAAATTAAATGCAAGCTAATACTATGATGACCTTCAGACAGCATAATATCATACTCTTCTGTTATAATGGTTATTTAGACTAAAACATCACAGTTTTCTTTTTCCACCTCTATAATCAAACATGCTGTTTTTAACTGGCCAAAAGTGATGTCCAGCCTAGGGAAATTGGTATCTTCACCCTTTATTCAAATATTGTAAAAAAAAATGTTTTTAAAGATTTTGTAACCATATTGTGTAGTTGTGCTCGTAATTATGGGGTGAGAATTGTTGCATTATTCCAAATAAATAGATTGAGATCCACAAATAAATGTAAAGAGATTCACAAATATATTTCAAATTCAAAAATAAATAGATTAAGATCCACAAATAAATGTAAAGAGATTCACAAATATATATCAAATTCAAAAATAAATAGATTAAGATCCACAAATAAATGTAAAGAGTTTCACAAAAAAATTATTAAACTCACAAATAAATAAAATGAGATATGCAAATAAAAAAATATATTTACAAATGTGTTTTATGCCACAAACACAACTCTGCCTGGCATTTATTTGTGAACCGCTTTCTGTGCATTTGTAAATCCCCTTACACATTTGTGAATCGGTTCCTGTGCGGTTCCTGGAATAATGCAACAATTCTCACCCCATACTTAGTCAGTTGTTTGTTTTGTGATAATGCAAATTGTGCAAATTTTGGCCAGGCTGTCAAACAAAAAAATTATGAATCCATGCAAAAACAAGAGAGAACCAACAAAATATTAATAACTGATTATGTTGTATCAATGCTTTTTTATAATAAAGCCTGTAGTTCCCTTTCAAGGGAACTCGCGTTGCGTCTATTGGCGCTAAGGGAACGCTTTGCGTGTTGATGTATTGAAGCACATGTAAAATCAGTCCAATGGCGTGACGGGACGTCAGAAGCGGGTGACGTCATGAACCAGGAAGTATAAAGCCGGTTCAAAACCCAGCCGCGACAGCTTTTGTGTCTTCACAAGCGCTCTATGTGAAATTGTCCTTGTTATTTGGTGTTGTCTGTTATATATTTATATATATATATTTATAAGACTATGGCGAGCAAGCAGCAGTTTAGAGTGTGTGTGCTCCCCTGCCCGCGTTATTTAACGGGTGGGGACACACACACTTTATGTGTTGTTTGTTTGGGAGAGGAGCATGCACGGTCAGCGCTCGAGGGCTGTATTGTGTTTCCCTTGTGGACACTCCGATCCCGCCTGGCGTTTTTTAACGAGGACGCCCAGCCTCGCGTTCCCCAAGGCTCAGGTCCCGCTGCTGCCGAGGCACAGCGAAGACTTCAGACTTGGGGTTCGCGAATGGATCTGTCAGCGGGGTTAGAGACGGGCTCTGCCTTATCTCTGACTTCACCTGACAGATCTAATGCCTCGTATCAGGGTTCGGAAGCACGCGCTGCGGTTTCTTCCACCCCGATACAGGCACAAACACTACAGCTATCCAGTTCCGAGGGACTGGATGTTGTTAGTGTTTATGCTCGTGATACTGAGGATTCGCCACCTAAGTCTCATGTTTTTGAGGAGCTCGTTGAGGTTGTAATGAGAGCGGTCGAAAGAATACATTTCGATTGGCCGGCAGATAAGCAGGACGTTCGTTTAAAAAGCAAACTAGACGAACGCTTCCTGTCCTCTCGTTCACAATCTCAACGCCTGAGCCTTCCGTTTTTTCCCGATCTCCACACTGAGGTGTCGAGATCGTGGACGAAACCTGTGTCATATGGAATATACAGTGCACAATCATTACACTACTCTTCTATTTCACAATATAAAGAGCACGGATATTTGGGGAAATGCCGAAGGTGGAAGAGACGCTCGCGAGCTATCTCTCCCCTGAATCTGCATCTTCCCTTAAAGCCACATTATTACCCACCAAACCAGTTAGATTAACTTCAGCTTTGGTGGGTAAGGCTTATTCAGTGGCTGGTCAGGCTGCAGCATGTCTTCACACAATGTCGCTGCTGCAGGCTTACCAGGCTGAAATGTTAGGAGACATTAATGAGGGGGGGCTATTGGTCCGAACGCAGTTTGCGAACTGCGTCGAGCCACAGATTTGTCTCTCAGGGTCGCCAAGGAGACGGCTATTTCTATCGGCCGGTCTATGGCAGCCCTGGTGGCCAATGAGAGACATTTATGGCTCAATTTGAGCAATATTAAAGAAAATGAGAAAATATTTTTATGGATTTTCCTATCTCTTTATCTGGCCTCTTCGGCAGCGCAGTGAACACGGTCGTCGAGAGGGTTCAGGAGTCAGCCATACAAGAAACGGCTGCCTTCCAAAAACTTCTCCCTCGCCAGACTCATGTCTCTGGGGTTGCTGAGCGGGAGCAGCCCCAAACTTTTAAAAACCGTGCCACACAAAAAAACCTTCGGTGCCCTCGGGGGACCGTTATGCTAACCCTGCCACCTCGTGTGTAACAGGGCGCAGCGGTCTCCAGCGAGCACATATCTCAGATGCCACATGGAAACGTAGTGGCCCTGGGATGCCCGCCCCTTCTGAGGAGGGTCCTAGAGCAGTCAGTTCAGTCGTTCCCTGCCGGTTCGCCGTTACAGGGCGATGGGCTGATTGCTCAACAATAACTGAATCCAGAAACCAGTCTCGAGAGGCTGGTACCTTTAGTAGAATTCTTGGCAGCGTGGAAGCTACTGCCAAATATTTCTCGTTAGGTCCTGCAGACCACAAGGGGCTTTCATCCCACCCTGGTGAGCCCCGAGCAGGTTCTGGTAATGGAACAAGAAGTGAAAATCCTGTTGGACATAGGGGCCATAGAATATGTACCTCCCTCCAGCAGGGACACCGGGTTTTTCAGCCGGTATTTCATCGTTCCAGAGAAGGATGGGGGGTTGCGTTCCATTTTGATTTTAATAGTTCTGTACGTTTCCGTCATGTAACTAAAGTTCAAAATGTTGAGACAAATCGTGCCACAGATCAGCTCTGAGGACTGGTCTGTCACGAAAGATCTCAAGGACGCATACTTCCACTTTTCCATTCTCCCATATCACGGGAAGTTCCTGAGATTTGCTTTGGGGGGCAAAGCATACCAATATCGAGTTCTTCCGTTCGACCTAGCACTATCACCCCACACTTTCACGTAATGCGTAGATGCAGCTCTGGCGCCACTGCGTCCTCAGGGTATTCGCATCATGAACTACATCGACGATTTGTCGATTCTAGCTCAGTCGCATCTGTTGGCGGTTCGGCATCGAGATGTCGTTCTCACCCACATGAAAGAGCTGGGGTTATGGTTAAACGCCAAGAAGAGTGTGCGTTCTCCATTACAGAGGACCACTTTTCTAGGGGTAGTGTGGAATTCTATGTTGATGCGGGCGCGCCTGTCTCCGGCACGCATAGAGTCCATCCTGTCAGCTGTGGAAAGAATAATGCTAGGCCAGTCACTCTCTGTGAAACAGTTTCAGAGACTTTTGGGTTTGATGGCAGCAGTGTCCAGCGTGATACCGTTTGGCCTGCTGTACATGAGACCCTCGCAGTGGTGGCTCAGGACCAAAGGATTTTCCCCGAGGGGCAACCCCTTTCGCATGATCAGGGTTACGCGGCGATGCCTACGTGCCCTGGTTATGTGGAAGAAACCTTGGTTCCTGTCCCAGGTCCCTGTGTTGAGAGCTTCTTGTCATCGCATGATGCTAACGACAGATGCCTCCTTTACGGGCTGGGGGAGCGATCCTGGATGGACGCTCAGTTCAGGGTAAGGGTTTTCCCCGAGGGGCAACCCCTTTTGCATGATCATGGTTACGCGGCTATGCTTATGTGCCCTGGTTATGTGGAAGGAACATTGGTTCCTGTCCCAGGTCCCCATGTTGAGAGCTTCTTGTCGTCGCAGGATGCTAACGACAGATGCCTCCCTCACGGGCTGGGTAGCGATCCTGGAAGGACACTCAAATTAGGGCCTACCAGACCTCAGGGGCCACCATGTGTGGGTCCACACAGACAGCACATCGGTGGTCACCTATATAAGTCATCTAGGAGCAGACATCCTGTCGAGACAGGGGCTGAGGCCCGGGGATTAGATGTTCCACCCTGAGGTGGTGGAACAGATATGGAGGGAGTTCGGCCAGACTCAAATGGATCTGTTTGCGTCTCGAGAGACGTCTCACTGTCCACTCTGGTTCTCCCTCACGCATCCAGCTCCTCTCGGACTGGATGTGTTGGTACAGACGTGGCCGACACTGCGTTTGTATGCTTTTCCCCCGATCGCTTTGCTCCCGGGAGTTCTGGAGAGAGTTCGCAGGGACCATCTGCGCCTACTTCTTTTAGCCCCGCGGTGGCCGGGCAGAGTACGGTTCCTAGATCTATTGTCTCTCCTCTACAGGCCTCCTATGGAGCTTCCCGTCAGGAGAGACTCTCTGTCCCAAGCAGAGGGCTCTATATTTCACCCTCGTCTCGAACTGTGGAATCTGTGGGCTTGGTCTCTGAGGGGGCCCAGCTCATAGGGTCAGGTCTCTCAACCGAGGTTGTGGAGACCATTCTACAATCCAGAGTTCCCTCCACGAGGAAACTTTATGCCTTGAAGTGGAAGGTTTTCACTTCATGGTGCAGTGACCATCAGCTGAACCCAGTTAACTGCCCGGTTGGTACAGTGCTGGAGTTTCTGCAGGATCGGTTCACTGCAGGTCTATCCCCGTCCACTCTGAAGGTCTATGTGGCGGCCATAGGTGCTTACCACATTCCTTTGGGTGGAATGTCTGTGGGTAAAGACCCTCTGGTATCTCGTTTTCTACGTGGCACATTGAGGCTGAGGCCTGCTGTACGCACTAGGGTACCGACTTGGGACCTGGCTATTTTCCTCCTAGGCCTTTCCCAGGCTCCCTTTGAGCCCCTAGAGGAGGTTCCAGCTAGTTCCCTTTCGAGGGAACTCAACACTGCGTCGAGAATCGACTCTTTGGGGACGCTCCCTTAGCGTGCGCCTCTGAAGTAAGAATGAAACTAATCCAATCCTGATTGGTGTTGCGTCGTGACGTAACATGTGACGGCATAACCGGATGCATAAAAGTGACGCCGACACACACACACATCAGCTTTAGCTCTTCAGCAAGCGCTCTCTGTGAAACTGTATGTCTTATTTGGTGTTGTTTGTCTGTGCAAAGCTCTGTATTATGGCGAGTGAACAATACACTAAGTGTGTGCACCCCTGCCCAAGATAATATATATGCCACAGGTGGGGACATGCATCAGCTGTGTGTCTGTGTATTGTTCAGGGGCGCAGCACGCACTGTCAGCTCTCGAGAGGGCTGCCTGTGCACACTGTGAAGCACTTCCTATTAGAGTGCTGCGCTCCCGCTTGGCTATATTATTTCCTGATGATGGCCAGGCTCGCGATCCCCGCGGTTCGGGTCCCGCGTCCATTGAGGCGGCGCGACGGCTTAGATCGTGGAGATCGCAGAAGGATCTCGCGGATGAGAACGAGACTGCTGAGGCACCTTTTCTCTCATCATCCGCAGATTCTATGACACTCGTTCACGACGCAGAAGCCCGCGATGCGGCTTCTTCTGCCCGTGACGAGTGCCCAGTGCTCGAGCTATCTTTTATAAGGAAGTAGATGTGCTCAGCATAGGGAACGAGCAACATGAGTCACACTCGCCGGCTTATGTTTCTGCTTATGTAGAGCTCGTGGAGGTTGTGATGCGTGCTGTGGCCAGACTAAATAAATATATAAATAAACATATATATATATATATATATATAAAATATATGAGCTGGCCACAAAATAAGCAGGATGATCCCCGTCAAAATGAACTAGACAAGAGATTCCTGCAGCACCGTTCACAACCTCAGAGCCAGGGCTTACTGTTTTTCCCAGATCTTTATAAAAATATAAATATATATGTGTAGATCCTGGGAAAAACCCCACTCTTTACGTATCTCACCACATTCATTATATGTTTATTCGAATGTGGTGGGTGCGAGAGAGTCGGGTTATGGCAAGATGCCGCAGATGGAGGGAGCTTTAGAGAAGACAAGCTATCTGTCTCCTGATCCGGCATCTTCACTTTAAGCCCCGCCGCTGCCCAACAAACCGTGCGGGAACACCTCTGCACTGGTTGGCTGGGCTTATATGGTGCAGGAAATCGATGTTGCTCTTCCGCCGTTTAAAAACGTTTCGGGACACATCGGTTTCCAGCGAACGCAGGCTGCACTGTCCGCCCCACATTTTTGCGGCCAGGCAGCATTCGCGTTCGCCAATCGAGAATCATTTTCGGTCCAGCCCTGCCGGAAACCCGCTTCAGGGGGTCGAGAACGGATCCCGATTAATACCCGAAGCCAGGCTCGAGAGCCTGGTTCCTTTGGTAAAATATTTAGAAAAGAAAAGGTCAGGCTGGTGCGTGCCTGCACTCTATACGATTTTGCAGGCGTACCAGGCCGATCTTCTTAAAGATCTAAGTGAGGAGCAAATATAGCCCCAAAAGCTTGCAACAGGGCACTGACTATGGTCACAAAATCTGTATCGACTTTTTTCCTGCCGGTCCTCCGCTTCAGGAAGTCGAGAATAGTGCTCGGAAAACACCCGAGGCCAGTCTCGAGGGGCTGGTTCCCTTAGTATATTTTGTAGAAAAATGGCAACGCCTTCCGAATATATCTATATGGGTCCTGTATATTATAAAATATTATTAAATATGGGTACAGATTGCAGTTCGGTCACCGACCTCCCTAGTTTGCTGGGGTGGTACCGACTGCAGTGATTCCAAATGGCAGTTCGGCATCGAGATGTCGTCCTTGGCCACATTCAGAACCGGGGGTTGAGGCTCAACACTAAGAAAAATGTGTTGGACCCAGCTCAGAAGACTACTCTTCTGGGCGTGGTATAGAATTCGGTTACGATGCGGGCACGTATGTCTCCCGCTCATATCGAATCCATCCTGGCCACGGTGTCCGGGATAAAGCTAGGCCAGGCCATCACTGTAAAGCAATTTGAAGGACTGCTGGGCCTCATAACAGCGGCATCCAACATAATTCCTTTGGGTCTGTTTCACATGAGGCCCCTTCAGTGGTGACTCAAAGCCAAGGTTTTTTTTTTTTTTTTCCCCAAGGGGAATCCGTTCCGTATAATAAAGGTTACGCGCAGATGCCTTCGTTCCCTATTAATATGGAAGAAACCTTGGTTCTTGTCCCAAGGGCTAGTGGTAGGGGCGTCATGTCGCCGGGAAACTGTTTCGACAGACGCTTCCCTCGCTGGCTGGGGCGCGGTCTCGGACGGCCGCTTTGCCAGGGGTCTGTGGCAGGACCATCATCATTCTTGGCTTATAAATTGCCTAGAGATGTTGGCTGTGTTCAGGGCTCTGAGGAGCTTCCTCACAGACATCAAAGGTTACCACGTCTCAGTGGTAGCTTATCTAAACCAACAAAGGACACTCAGATCGCGCCCTCTATCCAGATTGGCGCATCAGATCATTTTATGGCCCCAAGGGAAAATATTATCTATAAGAGCAATATATGTCCCGTGGGTTCTGAATCAGGGAGCAGACATCCTGTCGAGGCAGGGACTGAGGCCCGGGGAATTTAGACTCCATCCAGAGGTGGTGGAGTTTATATGGCAGAGGTTTGGACCAGTGGAAGTGGATCTGTTTGCGTCTCGAGGGACTTCCATCCCACTGTCCACTTTGGTTCTCCCTCACTCCTCCAGCCCCGCTGGGGTTGGATGCCATGGTACAGGCCTGGCCGAGGCTTCGCCTGTACGCTTTTTCCCCCGATCGCTCTGCTCCCGGGAGTCCTGGAGAGGGTCCGTCAGGACGGCATCAGTCTTCTTCTGATAGCCCTGTTTTGGCCAGCCCGAGTATGGTTTTCAGACTTAATTTCACTCCTGATAGCTCCGCCATGGCAGATTCCTCAGAGGAGGGGTCTGTTGTCTCAGGCGGAGGGCACTATATTCCATCCTCATCCAGAGCTGTGGAAATTGTGGGTCTGGCCTCTGAGGGGGCTCAGTACCTAGATGCTGGTCTATCATCTGGGGTGGTCGAAACCATACTTATCTCTAGGGCTCCGTCTACTAGGAGATTATATGGCCTCAAGTGGAATATTTTTCTACTTGGTGTAGAGGACTTGAGTTAGACCCAGTTAACTGCCCAATGGCTTCAGTTCTGGAGTTTCTTCAAGATCGTTTCTCTGCGATTCTCTCCCCATCCACACGTAGGGTGTACGTGGCTGCCATTGCGGCGTTCCATGCACCACTAAATGTTGGGCTTTTGGGGAGGCACCAACTGGTCATACTATTTCTCCATGGTATTGGAGGATGAGACCGACAGTCAGGTCCAGGGTTCCACCCTGGGACCTGGCGGTGGTTCTCGAAGGGCTATCCCTGGCTCCCTTCGAATACCTCCAGTTGGCTTCGCCTAGGACCTCACGTTCAAGATAGCCTTTCTCTTAGCTATTTCTTTAAAGAGACTGGGAGATCTCCAAGCCCTGGCATTATCGCCAGCTTGCTTGGGGTGTGCCCCCGGCGGAGTTAAGGCCATCCTGCATCCGAGACCCAGCTATGTGTCTTAAGTGCAATTTATCATGGCTAGGTCCATGGTCCTGCAAGTATTTCATCCTCCACCTCATGTGTCGGCAAAAGGAGAGGAACCTTGCTCTGCCAGTCAGAGTTCCGAGTATTACCTTGAGAGGTCCTCTTCTTGGAGGAGGTCGGACCTACTGTAGTGTGTTTGGATCACCTATTAGGGGCTCCCGGCTATACAAACCATAAGTAGGCCTACAAGGTGCGGAATTTCCCTTCACCTTTGGCCGTTAGGGCTCATTCTACTAGAGGCATGGCGTCCTCTAGGGCCCTCCTTTCGGGAGTTCCCATCAAGGAGATCTGTGATGCAGCCGGTGGGCTACCCCACACACTTTTGTACGGTTCTATAGTCTGCACCTCCCCAGTACGCCTGGCTCACGTGTGCTCTCGTCCTGCTGAGTGCCTAAATCAGTTTCACTCCTGGGCAGGCCTGTTTTGGTGCGTGGCCTAGTGGGCATTCGTTCCCCAAAGAGTCGATTCTCGACGCTGTGTTGAGTTCCCTTGAAAGGGAACGTCTCGGGTTATGACTATAACCCTTGTTCCCTGAGAAGGGAACGAGACACTGCGTCGTCCTGCCACGCCCCTCGAGGCCTTAGAGCGTCTTGCTTCATCGCGGAGCTGATGTGTGTGTGTGTCGGCGTCACTTTTATGCATCCGGTTATGCCGTCACATGTTACGTCACGACGCAACACCAATCAGGATTGGATTAGTTTCATTCTTACTTCAGAGGCGCACGCTAAGGGAGCGTCCCCAAAGAGTCGATTCTCGACGCAGTGTCTCGTTCCCTTCTCAGGGAACAAGGGTTATAGTCATAACCCGAGACGTTTTCTTACTTTAAAAACTCTGTTCCTCCTCGCTATTTCTTCCCTTAAAAGAATAGGAGATCTTTAGACTCTGTCGGTTGCACCCTCGTGCTTGGAATTTGCACCTGGCATGGTTAAAGCGTTCCTTCATCCTAGACCAGGTTATGTTCCTAAGGTCCCCACTAATGTGGCCCGATCTATAGTGCTCCAGGGCTTTTGTCCTCCTCCGTTCTAGGATGCGGACCAGGAAAGGCACAATTTGCTATGCCCAGTGAGGGCGTTGGATGCTTACGTCCACAGAGCTGCCCTGTGGCGTAAAACCGAACAGTTATTTGTCTGCTTTGGACCCCCTAACAAGGGTTCCCCTGAATCTAAGCAAAGGATGAGCAAGTGGGTGGTCGAGGCCATCTCACTTGCTTATGAGTCGACCGGACAGCCTTCACCTATGGCCGTTCGGTCTCACTCAACTAGGAGTATGGCGGCCTCTAAGGCCTTATTGTCAGGAGTACCTCTCCAAGATGTTTGTGATGCGGCGGGCTGGTCCTCACCTCACACATTCGTTAGGTTCTATTCTCTGGACTTGGACTCTACACCAGGGTCCCGAGTGCTCTCGTCCTAGTGCTGCTCGCCCTGATTTCACACTGGACAGGCACTTCTCGCTATGGTGGCGTTGGTATAGACGTTCCCTTAGCGTCAATCGACGCAACGCGAGTTCCCTTGAAAGGGAACGCCTCGGTTACGACTGTAACCTCGGTTCCCTGAAGAGGGAACGAGACGTTGCGTCACCTGCCATATCTCCTGCGTGCCTATAAGCGTCTTGTTCAGACCCTGCGAAGCTGTCGTGGCTGGGTTTTGAACCGGCTTTATACTTCCTGGTTCATGACGTCACCCGCTTCTGACGTCCCGTCACGCCATTAGACTGATTTTACATGTGCTTCAATACATCAACACGCAAAGCGTTCCCTTAGCGTCAATCGACCCAAAGTCTCGTTCCCTCTTCAGGGAACCGAGGTTACAGTCGTAACCGAGGCGTTTGTGGGGGGTTTTGGCCAAATTATTTTGTCAGAGAAAATATTTAAACCAAGTTTAGTGTTTTGTTCTTCCCTCGTCTTTAAAATATTTTTAAGAAAATATCAAATATATTTTGATGGTTTAATTGAACTTAGGGTCATTAAAAACAAGCAACAGTTTTGGCAACTACTGATTTGACTGACAAAGGGTTTTTAAGACTGACAAAAGTTACATTTTATTCCTGATTTTTTGGTAAATTTAAGGTGAACAGGGTACATTTTTTAACTAATAGACAATTTTCTGAAATGTTTCATTTAAATATGCCAATGATACATTGTCTAATTAAATATGCGCTAATTTGCATAAAGCTCCAGATCAAAAATCTGAACATTAGGTTTAAAATTTCAAAAGTTTCATTTTGTTGACATTAAAGGTTTTTACAGAAGTGGATTTTGGATCTATTTGTATAACTCTCTATTATTATAGAAAATACTGTCAACAGCCAGAAAAAAATTGGTGTTCACCATATTTTTTAGAAAGCATCATTTTCAATAATTCAGGCAAACGATATATGAAGAAACCCTGCTTTAAAAACCTTCAGAAGATAAAATTTGGTGTATGTAAATCTGCAGAAGAAGAGATTTCTGAAGAGAAAAAACATGGTTCTCTTACGAGAGGTTCTCTCGTATTGCGTAAGTTGCTTACACTACGGGTAAAGTCATCTTTTCTCGAGATATTGAAGCCAAAAATGATCCTTAATTTTGCATTTATTGTCAATGCAGTGCAGAAGCCAGCAGACTTAGAGCAGGCCATCTTGCGTGCTCATTGGCTGCCGCCTCGCGTGTGACGTCACAGCCCGCCAAAATGGGGGTGGCTTAGCGTATAAAAGACAGGCTCGAAGGCTAAATCACTGATTTCATCATCTTCAGCGAAGCTCTCCGCATCGCTGGACTTTGAGAGAAGCCTTCCACCGTCGAAACTAGCGACCAGCACGCAGAGGAAAGCGCCTGAAGAAGCCGGCCGCCTTCGCCACCTTCAGCCTTCCGTGCCTGCTACGCCATCCGGCGTTGAGTATCCTTTTGTGCTTGCTTCCGTGAGTGTTCGCCCTGCGACACTCACTCTCTCTAAAAAGAGCGTGAGCGTTTTTGTAAAAATGCCTCGCCTTTCCTGCGGCCCCGCTCAGCGGCGGAGACCGCCATGTGATTTGCGCTCTCTGCCTGGGCCCAGACCACGCAGCCCTCGCCCTGGATTCGGGCGGCTGCGAGCATTGTGAAGCGCTTCCGTTGTCGACCCTGCGGGCTCGACTCGAAGCCTTCACCTCGGATGCTGTCACTCCGCCCTCTGGACCGCACAAGAAGAAGCGCCGTGCGCAGAGGATACCGGAGCCTGAGGCCACAGTGAAGTGCTCGCCAGATCCGCGCCCCTCCTGGACGCGCAGCTGCCGGGTTCGGCCCTCACTGCCGCCGCCTCAGGGGACGAAGCTGAAGGAGCGTACCCAGGTGACAGCTGTTCCATCCTGGCATCGGACAGCGAGGAGTGGTAGAGTTCTCATCACTCCCCCTCCTCCTCGATCCAGGAATCCAGCAGGACTCGGGCTGGCGTGGACGCTGAGCTCATGCGCCTCCATTCAAAGGCCCTCGACCAACTAGGCCTGGATTGGTCACCGCCTAAGGAACCCGCGCCCAATAGGCTCGACGGCTGTTTCCTTCACAGCCGCCGCCCCCCGCCCGTCTCCAGATCTGCGGCATTTCTGCCAGAGCTTCATAGTGAGCTTTCTAAGTCGTGGAACGCACCATTCTCCGCGGGGCTCCACTCACATGTCTCCTCGGCGCTCTCCCAAGTGGACGGCGCCGCCGAGAAGGGGTACAGAGCTATCCCCCCAGTGGAAGAGGCGGTCACAGCGCACCTTTTCCCGCCCTCTGCGAGATGGCGCTCAAAGTCTGCCCTCCCGTCTAAAGCCTGCAGGACCACCTCATCCCTTGTCGGCCGCGTGTTCTCTGCCGCCGGACAAGCTGCTTCCGCCCTGCACTCGATGGCTGTGCTGCAGATACTCCAAGCTGATCTCCTCCGCGAAAGGGACGAGAAAAGCAAGGACCCAGCCGCCATCGCGGATTTGAGGAGCGCGACGGATCTCTCCCTTCGCTCCACGAAATCCGCGGCTCAGGCAATGGGCAGATGCATGGCCTCGCTCACCGTCACAGAGAGGCACCTCTGGTTGACGCTTGCGGATATGAGGGAGTCAGAGCTCTCCGCGTTTCTTGACGCAGTGCTCTCCCCTACTGGTCTCTTCGGCCCAGCGGTGAACGGGATCGTCGACCGCTTCTCCGAAGTGCAGAAGACCTCGCAGGACATGAACCTTTTCCTGCCTCGATGCTCTAGCTCCTCTGCCTGCACGACATGCTAGTCAGCGCCCAGCTCAGCCCCAGCCTCCGCAGCGTCGACAGGGCGGCCGCCCTAGATCGCGCTCGTCTGGACGCAGGCCATCTCCCCCCCGGGGACCCCGGCCCAGGATTGTGCTGAAGCCCGAGCAAGCAAAGTCCTCCTAGCAACATCAGAGAGGAAAAGATGGCTGGGTCTCGCCTCGGCCGGACCACCATCAAAATATCTCGTCCTGTCAGTCCCCTCAGTGAAGGCTACTGCAGACGTACATTTAGCAGCCAACGAGTCGGCAACACAGCCGTTTTTATGGCGACCCAGAGAAATCTCAGAAAGAGTATAAATTCTGGTTATCCGGCTCACGCCGATGTTGTTTTAAGTGTAGAAAAAGTGCCCACAAGTCAGTGCTCACCCCTACACATAAACACGATGCCCCATGTGTCTCACACACTCACAGAACCCACTCTCATAAAGCTGGCAAATGCCGCTCGAGTGCTAGATGTAGAGAATGTGCCCACAAATCTGTGCTCACACCTACTCGCTGCCCGCTCTGTTACACGGCAACAGCCTCACAGCGGCCAAGTTATGAATGTAAGTCACGTGCCCGCTCACGAGCGTTCACGCTTACTGACAAACACTTCGCCCCAGGCTCCGCTCGCACTAAATATCGTCACAAAATGTTCCCCATTCCCAGTAATCGGGTCATCTCAAGTGATACAGACAGCCACCGCTGTCAGCGAGCCGCCGTTCCCGAGATCCGAGGGCGCGCAGATCTATTCGCTTCAGTTCGCTCGCCGTCCCCCTCGCTTTCGAGCACGGACCGAGACGAAAGTGAAAGTGGATGTAGCGCATCTACTCCGCGCAGAAATAGCCAAACTGCTGTGCAAAGAGGCCATAGAACCAGTACCTCCTTCTCCGAGCGAGTCAGGCTTTTACAGCCGTTACTTTCTCGTACCCAAGAAGGACGGAGCTCTAAGACCTATCTTAGATCTGAGATATTTGAACAAAGCTCTCATGAGACGGCCGTTCAAAATGCTCACGACCAGACAAATCCTTGCAAAAGTTCGCCCGAGGGACTGGTTTATCTCTCTCGATCTGAAAGATGCATACTTTCAGATTCTGATAGTCCCCCGTCACAGGCCATTCTTGAGATTCACCTTCGACGGTCGGGCATATCAATACACCGTTCTCCCGTTCGGCCTTTCTTTGGCACCCCGTACATTTACGAAGTTCATGGATGTGGCTCTCGCCCCCTTGAGAGTGAAAGGGCTGCGAATTCTGAACTATTTAGACGATTGGCTGATTTTAGCACAGTCAGAGATAGAACTGTTATCTCACAGAACAGTACTTCTCAGTCATCTGAAAAGCTTGGGCCTCACGGTCAACTGGACCAAGAGCTCATTACTGCCCAGTCAGTCAGTTTCCTTTCTAGGAATAGAACTGGATTCTGTGGCTATGACGGCCCGCCTATCGACACAGCACACGCGCCGTGTTCGATACCTGGCCGCGTCTTTCCAGGAGGGCAGCATCGCCTCTCTGAAGACATTCCAGAGGATGCTAGGCTGTATGGCATCAGCTGCGGCTGTGCTTCAGCTGGGCCTGCTGCGCATGCGCCCGCTACAATGCTGGCTGAACGCCCAAGTGCCTCACCAGGCTTGGGTTTCAGGCTACAGACGAATCAGAGTGACTCAGAGCTGCGTTTTGGCACTGCAGCCCTGGTTAGCGGCCGACTGGTACCAGCGGGGAGTGACAATGGGGGCTGTCTCACACCAAAAGGTCATCTCGACGGACGCCTCCAACTTGGGTTGGGGCACCGTCTTCGAGGGCAGACCGGTCTTTGGCCTGTGGTCAGACCAAGAGAGACGCTTCCACATAAACTGTCTGGAAATGATAGCAGTCGAGAACGCGCTGAATCTGGTCCAGCCTCCCACTTTATGCTTTCCCTCCGGTCTCTCTGTTACCACAGGTAATCAAGAGGATCAGCCACGCCACTCGGTGCTCCTTATAGCCCCGCGCTGGGAGAATCAAATCTGGTTCCCGGAGCTGATGCGGCTGTCGCACACAGCCCCTTGGCCAATTCCGGTGAGGAGAGATCTCCTCTCTCAAGCCCGCGGCTCAATCTGGCATCCCCATCCAGAGCGCTGGTCTCTGCACGTATGGTTAATCAATGGATACTCGTTGTCCTGCCAGAAGGAGTGATGAACATGATTACGCAATTCAGAGCTCCCTCTACGAGGCGGCTTTACGCGTCTAAATGGTTGGTGTTCTCTAAATGGTGTGCTGATAGAGATCTAGACCCACGAACGTGTGGGGTCCTGTGGTTGCTTGGCTTCCTTCAAGAGCTGTTGGATAAGGGCAGGTCCCCATCCACGCTTAAAGTTTATGTGGCGGCCGTTGCAGCGTTCGCTGAGTCGACGCGCGGTCAGTCAGTAGGAAGAAACAAGCTCGTCATCCGCTTCCTTAGAGGAGCCAGACGGATGAATCCCCCGCGACCCCCGTCGGTTCCCATATGGGATCTTTCTTTGGTCCTGGAGGCCCTGAACGCTTTCCCCTTTGAACCGATAGACTCCGTGGACCTAAAGTACCTCTCGCTCAAAACCGTTTTTCTGTCAGCTCTGTCGTCAGTCAAACGTGTGGGGGATTAACACGCGCTATCTGTTAGCGCTGCGTGTCTTGAGTTCGGGCCAAATGACTCTAAAGTCATCCTTAAGCCAAGACATGGTTACGTCCCTAAAGTGTTGGGCACCCCCTTCAGAGCGCAGGTCATTTCTCTTTCGGCTCTGCCAGCATCCGATAGTGAGAGTGATGTTAATCTCCTCCTCTCCTCTACATTACGCGCTCCGCCTCTTTCAGGCGTTCGGAACAGCTCTTTGTCTCGTTTGGTGGGCGCACCAAGGGTCTTGCCGCCTCGAAACAGAGCCTGTCCAGATGGATGGTGGAAGCTATCTCATCCGCTTATAAGTCTAAAGGTCTGCAATGCCCCTTGGGCATCAGGGCGCATTCCACCAGAGGCGTGGCCTCGTCATGGGCTTGGTCCAGTGGAATTTCCATTCAAGACATTTGTGAGGCAGCAGGCTGGGCCTCTCCGTCCACATTTGTTAGGTTTTATAACCTGGAAGTTCCCGCCTTGCAGGCTACACTTCTGTCAGTGTGAGCGGTGTGTATATCCTGGCCAGATTTATCAGACTACTCTCACGCAGACTACTCTCACGCGACGTTAGCTCTCCTGGTTGAGCTGCACTATATGGTGAATAGTTATATGGACCGGCGACGCCGCTCTGTATACCCTGTATGTGCTTATAAACATGTGCTGGCCCGCTTGCTAGCCACCTGTTTCCCACTTATCTATGTTCCCCGGGAATCCCTGGGACAACACACGACGTTGACAATGGGTTCACGTAGCGTAAGCAACTGCCACACGGCAGCCAATGAGTACGCAAGATAGCCTGCTCTAGGTCTGCTGGCTGCTGCACTGCGTTGACAATAAATGCAAAATTAAGGATAATTTTTGGCTTCAATATCTCGAGAAAAGATGACTTACGCAATACTCGTTCCCTCTTCTAGAGAGAACCGAGGTTACGTATGTAACCGAGTACGTTTTCAAGATAGGCTATGTATTATAATTGAAATCTATATTGAAGTGTAATAAAATAACATAAATGCACATTTTTGTATATTTTCTTTGTACTAGTCTTCAAGAAGTCATGTTAAGTAAGCTAAATAGCCTAACATCTCAGAATTGATCAGTGCATGAAAAAACAACGGCTTTGCCTTAAGAACTAGGCTACAGTAAATAAGCCATGAGAAGAAACATATAAACAACAATGAAACTCACTAACATCCATCAGATGTATTTGCACACGCATTTTACTGACTGTTTAGTCATAAAAAGCATCAATCCCTTGATGAGAAATTATTTCACAGTAGCACAAAGCACAAATTATAGTTCAGCATTCCAGACAGACATTTTTATGATCAACTCCCGCCACAGGGGGCGCTAAAGAAAAACAGAAATCCCACAGCTGAGCCTGTGTGTGTGCGTGATGTCAAACATTAGAGCGTTACATAACACGGCAGATTTTAATTGTGCTGCTCATGGGTGATGAAGTTAAATCTAGTCATATTACCAGTAGATTAACCCACACAGTAAGATCCAGCTGAAAACAGCAAAGAGCTGCACGCTATTAAATCACGACAGTCTTTTTAACTGTCTTATTCTTGTGCTTTTGTGGTGTGTAACTCTTGTAGCAATCTCTCTAGATCCAAAACAAATTTCTGCTTGGGGAGATAAATAAAGATACTTTTGACTTTGATCATTACCATGACCAATTTCTCTTCTTTATTCCTTTACAAAACTTAAAAATAAAAAATAAAATGACTAGTCGGTTGATGTTCTGAGGAAAGAGAGAGTCAAACAGATTTTCTTACCGCTATAATATGTAGCAGTACAGCACCGCTCTTGCGTTCGGCATTGGTGAAAACATCATCTGGAAATTCACGGATGGCTGTAAAAAACACAAACACACATTTACATTCATGCATTTTATCCGAAGCAAATTATGGTTTGAATGAAACAGTTTCAAAACATTTTGAGTCAAAGAGTCAAAATGTTGTGGAGTTGCTGTGCATTTGCTGGGGTGTTCTGGTCAATGTTTCAGAAATCAGTTTTATAAAGAGAATTTGACGTGTACCACAATTCAGAACAACATATCTGGCCCTCATCTTTTATCAAACAAACCGGGAGGAATTAATAACTTATTCATGAATGTTGGTGATGCATAAACAGAGGAGAGATTTCCAGCTCACAGACGGACTGGAGAAAGAAGACAGATAACAAATGACTAACTCAGAGACGAGATAGAAAAATGGGCTGGAAGGTTTTTTGCATTCAGGCTGTTTTGAAAGGCCATTTTGACGGCATGTGTGCATGAGTTTGAGTTTGTCCCCTTCACATCTTTTGTTCTCAGATGTTTTCCAAACATATCATTGATGAGGTTATAGAAATGATTCCTTCAGTCTGAGCTGTAAGTGCAAATGTGGGAGAGTGTGTGTGTGTGTGTGTGTGTGTGTGTGTGTGTGTGTGTGTGTGTGTGTGTGTGTGTGTGTGTGTGTGTGTGTGTGTGTGTGTGTGTGTGTGTGTGTGTATGTGTTTATACTCAAGCAGGGAAGATAGACAGAATATCAGGGATTGAGTAGCGCACTGCTACACAGACTACACAGTATATACTGTAAACTATGCACTGTTTTCACATGACGTCAATACGTTGCATGTGTAATCCAGTTATCATTTTTGAAAAATTGCAGTTATTCTTCATTTTCAATCAGATTTGAAGTAACATTTACAACAGAGCACACTGATGACACACTGTATCCGACAATGCAATGCACCTTCCATTTTGAACGTGACAAATGAACAGGAAATAAAACATGTCTAACATCTTTTGACTCATATTTGATCAGGCTACTGTTTAAAATGTTTGGAAATGTATGTTTATAATGTTTATATTGTATGAGTTTTGTCTAACCTACTACTAAACAACAACAACAACAACAGTGCAAAATACCGCAGTACGCTTATTCCATTCTGAACATACATGCGCATATGCAATTGGCAGATGCTTTTAACTAAAGCTAATGAAAATTTGATTTCCATTACACGAGAGTAGATGTTAAAAACTTCATGCTGATTTGTACTCGGCTTTCGCCAAGATAAGCAACACTAAGACGTAGCTTTACAGTAAACTATGCTTCTCCATCCATTTACGCTTCTTTCCATATGGTGGTGTGACTCCCCTTCTGTCCGGCGTTAACGGCTGCAGTGTACTTGGCGCGTCAGCACACACGACGGCTGCAACTACAGTGTGGTCTCCCTAGTGGACCAGCACGACAACCGTCTGGATTGAGCCGAGTAGGGGACATCTCTAGGGTCTTCAAGTGGGCACCTTCCGTCGACAAAACCTCGACAACCCACTTCCACTGGATAAACCTGGACTCTCCATCCTCACTGTTCTGCTTCAGTGGCCAGATGAGCATACCGCAGTTTCTTCCTCTCATATGCCTCATCTACCGCATCCTCCCATGGCACTGTTAACTCTATCAGTTGAACAATGCGTGCTGATCCAGACCACAAAACAATATCTGGTTGTAGGTTAGTGGTGGCAATCTCAGGTGGAAAAATAAGCCGTTGATCAAGATCAGCCAGCATCTTCCAGTCCCTAGCAGCTTCCAGTTGACCTGGGCGAGAATTGGTGTTAACACCTTTTCTTGGTGGTTTTTCACCTGGGCGGAGGAATATTGTCTTCTGCGTGTAATGTTTTGCTAGAACAGGCGGCAACTTATTGGTCATACTACGCTTGCCTTCCAATGCTAAAGCCAAACATCGGAGTACTTGGTCATGGCGCCAAGTAAACCGACCTTGGCTAAGAGCCACCTTACATCCTGTCAAAATGTGCCTTAATGTGGCAGGTGATGAACACAAAGGACAAGAGGGATCCTCTCCTACCCAGAGGTTTAGATTCTGCGGTGATGGGAGAACATCATATGTTGACCTAATAAGGAATCTGATCCTACTCTCTTCCATTGACAAAGGTCTTGCCAGCCCATCTTGCGTTGTTCCACACTCTCCCATCTCATCCACTCTCCCTGCTTGGCCTGGGAAATGGCCTTTATACACCTTATCCTCTCCTCCTGCTTTCGCACCTCGTTGACTACCAGCTTCCTCCTTTGAGCTGGGCCTGCCTTGTGCCATTTAGGAGGAGCTAAACTGAGCCCAAAACCCCCTCTTCCATGCTGTACCTGTCCCACGATATCCCCAATTTGAAGGTCAGCCTTTGCCTCTACTACAGCTTTCTTTGCTGACCACTTTTTACCAATTTTTAACACAGGGGCTGCCTCCCTTACACACGACTCTACTAAGATCATTTCCAGTCTGACCTTGGCACATTTAAACTCCTCGGTTAAAGCAGAGACTGGCAGCTGCAATATTCCTTTACTATAAAGTCCCACTCTGCTGAGGCAGCGTGGAATTCCCAACCATTTCCTAATGTATGAACTTATTAACGCTTCCAGCTTATCCACTGTTGTCAAAGAAACCTCGTACACAGTCAGTGGCCATAGCAAACCTCGGCAGTAGACCAAACTGAAAGCACCAGAGTTTTAGTTTGCCTGGTAGAGCACAGCTGTTTATGCTCTTCAACCCTTCCACTGCTTGTCGTCTAACTTCTCCCACTCGAACTGTGTCCTTTAGATCCCCATCGTACCATCTCCCAAGACTCTTCACTGGCTTCTCAGAAACTGTTGGTATTGCCTCACCATTATTGAAGAATGTTTTATCTACTACCTTTCCTTTAACTATCGAGATGCTCCTTTATTTAGAGGGCTTAAATTGCATTCGTGCCCATTCAATATTATCTGTTAACTTCCCCAATAACCAATTACTGCAGGCTACTGTTGTAGTCATGGTTGTCATGTCATCCATGTATGCTCTGATTGGTGGTAGTTTCATCCCAGAAGCCAAGCGCTCTCCTCCTACTACCCATCTCGATGCCCTAATGATTACTTCCATTGCCATGGTAAAAGCCAGTGGAGAAATGGTGCATCCTGCCATAATTCCAACCTCTAAGCATTGCCATGCAGTGCTGAATTTTGGAGTTGAGAAACTAAATTGCAAATCTCCAAAATAGGCTTTCACTAAATTTGTTATTGACATTGGTAC
Source organism: Gila orcuttii (assembly GCA_026230005.1). Taxonomy (NCBI): domain Eukaryota; kingdom Metazoa; phylum Chordata; class Actinopteri; order Cypriniformes; family Leuciscidae; genus Gila; species Gila orcuttii. The sequence continues at coordinate 5,147,467 of JAPDVR010000012.1, forward strand.
TCTGAAAAAATCAAATGCTGCCCAAAGAAGCTCATGTGGCACTGAACCATATGCATTAGCCAAATCCAGGAATGTCACATGGAGCTCCTTTCTCTCCTTTTTAGCTGACTGAATTCGTTGCCAGATAACATTGATGTGTTCTAAGCATCCTGAGAGCCCTGGAATGCCCGCTTTTTGAACTGAAGTGTCAATGAAGCCATTCTTTAATAGGTAGGTGGACAATCTCTGGGCAATAATGCTGAAGAAAATCTTACCTTCAACGTTTAATAGTGAAATAGGACTAAACTGACGGATGCTTGTAGCATCTTTTTCTTTAGGTATAAAGACTCCACCTGCTCTGCGCCATGCTCTAGGTACAACCTGTTTTTCCCATGCCACTTTTATCAATTTCCACAGAATTCGCAGAACTCCTGAAGCACTCTTGTACACTCTGTACGGAACTCCATTAGGCCCTGGAGATGATGAAGCCCTTGCCTTTCTCACAGCCTGCTCTACCTCTTTCCACTTAGGTGCACAGACCTCCATTTGGTATTCTGGTGGGTTGATAGGTGGTATGTCTGATGGAATTGACATAGGCTCATGCCTTTTTGCATCTGTATGCGTTTCCTCCAAATATCTCTCTAGCTCAACCCTAGATGCTTTTAAAGTGCCATTCTTCTCCCTGGTGAATAACTTCTTTACGAATTTGAATGGGTCTTTATAGAAATTAGCCCTCGCACGTTCCTTCTTTTTGTAGCGTTTCCGTAGACGCTCAGCTCTGCGTAAAGTGTTGCCAGCTTATCTTTTTTGGCCCTTTGTAAGAGATTGAGTCCCTCCTTCTGACTTTGTTCTGCTCTTTTCCATTGCTTCCTCAGCTGTCTCCTTTCTCTAACTAACCCTTCAATTTTCTGCTGCCGTCTATATATTACAGGAGTAGTTTGTACTTTTTCCTTCCTTTTTTCCACACCAAACCTCTCACTTCCATATGCGTAAATGATGTCCCCAAATTTATCCAGTTTCTTTTCAACTGTACCAGTTAATCTTTCCAATGCAAAGCATAGATCTGTGTTTACCGTGTCCCATGCAGTTTTCTCACAAGCTCTTGGCCATCTAACTCCAGGCCTATGCCCGTTGAGGTTCTTTTCTCTCTTATGCTGGTTAGTCTGACCGGGTTCACAAGTATGAATATGTTCATCACTAACTGTGCAAGCCCTCCTCTCCTCTATGACAGGGGTGCTGATATCCTGCGAGCTGTGGTTTGCTTCCTGTCGCTGGATTTCATTCGACTGACTTGACTGACTTCGTAAGAAGTACTGATCAATGCGAGGCCCTTGTCCCTTCTCCCTCAAGCATTTCATTTTCCCTTGATGAACCTTCAAACCCCTGACCGTTGTCGCCTTGCTCCAGCCACAGACACAAACTTGGAGTTCAATGACTTTACTAACTGCAGATCTTGAACTAGTCTTACTCTCCATACTCATATCCGTTTCCATTCCTAATTCGTTAACCATGTTGTCCAACATTGAGTCATCTTCCGCCCCTGCTCTCGCAGACTCTAGGGGTATTTTTCTCTTTAATTTCTCAGAAGCCTTGGGCGGGCGTCTCCAGCATCCTGTAAACACGGAGCTGGATACTGCCGACAAGGGTAGCTAACCCTTGCCAGCCCCATTGGGGTCTCTTTCCTCCTGTCAGCTGTCTCTCCGGGTTGTCACAAGGTCTTTCCCTTGTTGCCAGCAGCACTATTCACCGCAGTCACTGGACGTATCCAGATCTTCATGATTTCCATTACACGAGAGTAGATGTTAAAAACTTCATGCTGATTTGTACTCGGCTTTCGCCAAGATAAGCAACACTAAGACGTAGCTTTACAGTAAACTATGCTTCTCCATCCATTTACGCTTCTTTCCATTCATTGAAGAAAACTGAAGAAAATTTGATGTAGGATTTACTTGGAAACAATTTTCATTCAGAAACTGCTAGTAAATTTTAAACAAAAACTGAGATCCACTAAATAAACAAACTGAGATGAAACTGACAAAACTGCTATGCAATAAAATAAATAAAAATAAATAAATAGCTATAGAATAAATAAATAATAAATGAATAAATAAACAACAAAACTGATATGCACAGAATAAATAAATAAATAAATGACAAAACTGAGATACACAGAATAAATCATTATTAAACAACAAAACTGAGATGCACAGTATAAATTAAACAAATACAAAACTGAGATGAACAGTATAAATAAATAAATAAGCTATAGTAATGACAAAAATTAGATGCAGAGAATAAATGAGAGAACTGAGCTGCACGGTATAAATAAATAAATAAATGACAAAACTGAGATGCACAGAATAAATAGATAAATAAATAAATCTCATTGATATTGTTTCAAGGTCAAGCTGAGTCCATTGCACTGTGGGATACAGCACAGTGTTCTCTGCTTGTGTGCTGAACAATACAGTAGGTCATTCAGATATTCAGTGCACACAAAACATTCACATACACTGCACAATACACACGCTGCTGCAAAAAATATTATATTAGCATGCTATTCCAAGCACGGGGATAATCCTGTGCAGCAGAACGTCATTATAAATGCCCAAACATGCCAAAGCAGCCGGCCCGCACCATGAGTCAAACACTGTGTGCTCAGCCCAAGATAGACTCAGTCCTGCACAGGTGAAGGTGACTTTGAAGCTCCATTTCATTAACCTGCCGCTCATCACACATGCTCTTACTGTAGTTTTGCAGAGCGTCTAAAGGGGAACACATCAATATTCCTGGTCTGAAAACATGAGCGAAGAGATGCAGTGATTAGAGCTTCATCTTAAATGATCAATAAATCCTTCGTCTGTCTGTTTTCACACATTTACACGCACCTTTATAATGTGATTAAAACCGTGCTGAACAGAATACTGTGATTATGTTAATGTGATTAAGCTCGTAATTACAGTAACAATAATCACAGTGAAATCCAGAAACGGAACAGCTTTACATGACAAGGCGCCATGTGTTTTTTAGGAGCATTTCCAGCCAAACAAAGGACAGCAAGTGCCCTTGAACCAGTGAACATTTACCATTTAAAGCAAGCTCGTGAAAACACTAGTGTTGTGGGTTGGTGTATAGTGAGTGAAAAGCAAGAACAATGGAAGAAAACAACCACATTTCATAGCAAATGATCCAAAAATGCCACATAGCATGTGATAAGAATTGAAAGAGGTGTTCAAAATGCAAACTGTATTCTTTCTATTTCTGCAGTATATAGTGCTTATAAAAGTGCACACTATTTAAAAATTAGGGGTTGATATGATTATGCACACCAGAATGCATTTATTTGATCAAAAATACAATAAAAATATTATCACAATATTACTTCAATTTAAAATAACTGTTTTCTATTTGAATATATGTTAAAATGTAATTTATTCCTGTGATCAAAGCTGTATTTTCAGCATCATTACTTCAGTCTTCAGTGTCACATGATCCTTCAGAAATCATTCTAATGATTTGATGCTCAAGAAACATTTCTGATTATTATCAATGTTGAAAACAGTTTATATCTGGCAATTTTTTGTGGGAACGGTGATCCATTTTTTTCAGGATTTGTAAATGAATAGACTTCAAAACAACAGAATTTATGTGAAATAGAAAACTTTTGTAACATTAATGTAACAAAAATGTTTTTACTGTCATTTTGATCAATTCAATGTGTCCTTGCTGAATAAAAGAATGAATTTCTTTCAATAAAGAAATGACTGACCCCCAAACTTTTGGTAATGGGAAATTGCATTGTGTTCACAATATCATAGTATTCTGTAAACAACATTGACCACTGTGTGAACTGAGTTATGTCACTAAATCGAACATTTCAAAAAATAGCTTAGTTTTATGCAGTGAATCAGTGAAGTACATGCTTTGAGTACAATAGTGTTTTCTGGACTGTAATAAACACTCACTAGGGTTTGTGTTTGTCTCAGTTCTTCATGAGGATGTTGCTCATGTGTGTCTCCTGAGACTCAGACTCATCTGCGTTCATCACAATAGGTCAGTGTGGACGCGCGTTTGTCCATTGTGTCGTGGTTAACGTGCCTCACTCGTTCACGGACGTTTGGCCACAGTGTTCTGGCTCATTGCATTTCACAAGATTACAATCATCGCAGGCAATTTTGCTAAGCATGAATATACCGTCTGAGCATGCTGGGAAGATCGCTTCAGAGTCCAGTAATGTGAAGATAAGTGTCCTACACATGACCATATGCTGAGCGAGAGCCAAAGATGTCGAGATTATCAGCAAGGAGGAACTTAAACAAAGCATTCGGTATATGAATATATGCCGTGACCAAGGACTTTTCTTTATCAATAATTAGTGATCAATATCCCTAAACCTGGTTCTGTAACTCTTTCTATTATAACTTCTGTGTCATTTGTTTCACATGGCGTAAGGAATAAATTGCAAAAAAAAAAAAAAAAAAACATGTAAATCAATGGGTTTGTAAGTGATATTCAAGTCTGGTTGCTTAGAAAATCAACATGTAACTTGAAAATGTGCAGCATCATTTATAACAATGAAGTTTAAAAGTTCAGTTGGATGAATTTGACATGCTGTCATGTTACAATATAATGCAATTAACGTCTAATCCTGTAGTCTTTCGAATGTATTTGCGTGTTGCGTAAGCGAGATCAGTAGATGGACATCTGTTGCAGACTCACGTGTGGACCGACACAAGCTCTTTACAAAATCAAAAGGCTTATGCAGAAAACAGAACTACATCTGCACAGATAATAGAAAGATTTCAGAATGCTGGATGCTTAATGAATGTACTTACAAAACTACAATATGTTACAAAAATACATCCATAAAATGCTTTATATGATTTGAATTTGAATTTATTTATTCAAGGATAGCCTCTTGAGATGCAACATCTCATTTTCAAGAGGGTCCTATCGGCATTGGTGAAATGATGAAATGTACATTTATTATGAAATTATAATATTTAGTTTTAATATGTAATATATAAAAAATATAATATTACATAATATATATAATTCATAAATTAAAAAAGAAACTATACAAGAAATAATAATAATAATATATAATATGTATGTATATATGAAAAAAATTTATATATGAAAATAGAAATTATAAATGAAATTATAATAGTAATAATATTAACCATCATTTTATTATTATATAATTAAACTTGCAATCAATCAATTTAATTATAATGTAACAAATATTATTATGTAATTATGATTTATTATTATGTAATTATTATTATTATTATTACTACTATTATGTATTATTTTATTATATTACAGTTTTTTACAATCACTTTGTTTCTATTTTCAGAACCTTGATGTCATTTTTCACAACTCTAGACACAAAACTCACAACCAATTATCAAAATGCACATTTTTCAAAACTCTAACCATTTTCTCAATTGTTTGGATACAATACACATAAAACTTAGATCATTTGTTCATTCAACAAAAATCACTTGTTCAATATGACACAACTTAACATCAAAGTACTACTATTTCAAAAGGCAATTCACACATTACATTTCAAATGAATGTCTATTCATTTCCTTACACTGATCTAACTATCAATTGATACAACTGCTCAAAATGATAAGTAACTGTTGCGTTACTCTTAACGTATAGTTGTATGGAAACAGACAAACAATCTTCCATGTTTACAGTAAATCATGAAAGTTTCAAGATAACGAGATTCATTGTCACCAATTAGCGTGGAGCATGAACCAATTAGACTACAATATCCATGGATGTAGCCTAATATTTTATATCATACTGTAATGCTTCATCAGACACTGTGTCTATGGTCCCAAA
>JAPDVR010000012.1:5158304-5170804 GCA_026230005.1 Gila orcuttii
TGGTCCTGACAGAAATAAAATACCACCTAATTTGCCCCTTATGCCCATATATACACACTCACCGGTCACTTCATTAGATACACTTGCTAGTACCGGGTTAGACCCGCTTTTGCCTTCAAAACTGCCTTAATTCTTCGTGTCAGAGGTTCAACAAGGTGCTGGAAACATTCCTCAGAGATTTTGCTCCATATTGTCATGATAGTTGCTGCAGATTTGTCGGATCTGAACATCCATGATGTGAATCTCCCGTTCCTCCACATCTCAAAGCTGATCTATTAGATTGAGATCTGGAGACTGTGGAGCCGTTCGAGTTTAGAGACTCACTGTCATGATCGAGAAACCAGTTTGAGATGATTTGAGCTTTGTGACGTGTGTGTTATCTGCTAGAAGTATCCATCAGAAGATGATCCACTGTGATCATTAAGGATGGACACGGTCAGCAACAATACTCAGTTGGTAATAAGAGCTCAAAGTGTGTCAAGAAACACCCATTACAGGATTACAGCATCAGCACCTGAACCGCTGATACAAGACCGGATCATCCATGCTTTCATGTTGTTTTCACCAAATTGAGCGTTCAGAGAAGCTCTTCTGCAGACTTCGCTTGAGACGAGTGTTTATTTGAGTTACTGTTGTCTTTCTATCAGCTGAATCAGTCTGGTCATTCTCCTCTGACCTCTGGCATCAACAAGACATTTTCACAGAACTGACACTCACTGGATATTTTCTCTTTTTCGCACCATTCTCTGTAAACCCTAGAGATGGTTGTGTGTGATAATCCCAGTAGATCAGCAGTTTCTGAAACACTCAGACCAGCAACAAACATGCCATTCAACTTCACTTAAATCACTTTTCTTCCTGATTCTGATGCTCAGTTTGAACTTCAGCAGAACGTCTTGATCATGTCTACATGCCTAAATGCTTTGAGTTGCTGTGATTGGCTGATGAGATATTTGCATTAACAAGCAGTTAAACAGGTGTAGTAAAGTGGCCGGTGAGTGTAGACCTACATACGTCCTAATAATCACACAATCTGAGGGGTTCGACTAACTCTAACATCGACTAACCCATCAGTGTGTCAGTTAACCCATCAGTGTATCAATTAACCCATCAGTGTATTAGTTAACCCATCAGTGTATCAATTAACCCATCAGTGTATCAGACCCATCAGTGTATCAGTTAACCCATCAGTGTATCAATTAACCCATCAGTGTATCAGTTAACCCATCAGTGTATCAATTAACCCATCAGTGTAGCAATTAACCCATCAGTGTATCAATTAACCCATCAGTGTATCAGACCCATCAGTGTATCAATTAACACATCAGTGTATCAATGAACCCATCAGTGTATCAGTTAACCCATCAGTGTATCAGTTAACCCATCAGTGTATCAATTAACACATCAGTGTATCAATGAACCCATCAGTGTATCAGTTAACCCATCAGTGTATCAATTAACACATCAGTGTATCAATGAACCCATCAGTGTATCAGTTAACCCATCAGTGTATCAATTAACTCATCAGTGTATCAATTAAACCCATCAGTGTATCAATGAACCCATCAGTGTATCAATGAACCCATCAGTGTATCAGTTAACCCATCAGTGTATCAGTTAACCCATCAGTGTATCAATTAAACCCATCAGTGTATCAATTAAACCCATCAGTGTATCAATTAACTCATCAGTGTATCAATTAAACCCATCAGTGTATCAATGAACCTATCAGTGTATCAATGAACCCATCAGTGTATCAGTTAACCCATCAGTGTATCAGTTAACCCATCAGTGTATCAATGAACCCATCAGTGTATCAGTTAACCCATCAGTGTATCAATTAATCCTTTAGTGTATTAGTTAGCCCATCAGTGTATCAGTTAACCCATCAGTGTATCAATTAACCCATCAGTGTATCAGTTAACCCATCAGTGTATCAATTAACCCATCAGTGTAGCAATTAACCCATCAGTGTATCAATTAACCCATCAGTGTATCAGACCCATCAGTGTATCAATTAACACATCAGTGTATCAATGAACCCATCAGTGTATCAGTTAACCCATCAGTGTATCAGTTAACCCATCAGTGTATCAATTAACACATCAGTGTATCAATGAACCCATCAGTGTATCAGTTAACCCATCAGTGTATCAATTAACACATCAGTGTATCAATGAACCCATCAGTGTATCAGTTAACCCATCAGTGTATCAATTAACTCATCAGTGTATCAATTAAACCCATCAGTGTATCAATGAACCCATCAGTGTATCAATGAACCCATCAGTGTATCAGTTAACCCATCAGTGTATCAGTTAACCCATCAGTGTATCAATTAAACCCATCAGTGTATCAATTAAACCCATCAGTGTATCAATTAACTCATCAGTGTATCAATTAAACCCATCAGTGTATCAATGAACCTATCAGTGTATCAATGAACCCATCAGTGTATCAGTTAACCCATCAGTGTATCAGTTAACCCATCAGTGTATCAATGAACCCATCAGTGTATCAGTTAACCCATCAGTGTATCAATTAATCCTTTAGTGTATTAGTTAGCCCATCAGTGTATCAGTTAACCCATCAGTGTATCAATTAATCCATCAGTGTATCAGTTAACCCAGTGGTTCCCAACCCTGCTCCTGGAGTACCCCCAACACTGCACATTCAACTCATCAGCTCATTATCACATGGGTTAATGAGCTGATGAGTTGAATCAGGTGTGTTTGATTAAGGAGACAAAGAAAACGTGCAGTGTTGGGGGTACTCCAGGAGCAGGGTTGGGAACCACTGAGTTAACCCATCAGTGTATCAATTAACCCATAAGTGTATGGTGCATCTCAAACAGCATAAAATGAATCTATATAATTTTATTTGATCAGAAATACAGTAAAAACTAACTTTTTAATGGTAGTGTATGATGGTTTCCACTAAAATTCTAAGCAGCTTTTTGAGCTGCAAATCAGCTTATTAAAATTATTTTTGCCATTACAGGAATAAACTAAATAAAAAAAACAATAAAATATAAAACAGTTATTTTAAATTGTCATAATATTCAATATTATTGCTGTTTTTATTGTATTTCGGATTAAATAAATGCAGCCTTGGTAAGCAGAAGATACTTTATTCAAAAACATTAAATTATTTGAATATATTAAAATATATATATTTACATATATATAAATAATTCTACATAATATATTTACATAATATTTAAAAATATAGCATGGCAAGCCTAACATATTATATATCATATTATAAGACATTTAAAAATTAATTTCATATAGATATATGGTTTTAATAGGCTTTTCAAACGTTAATAATAAATGTTTAATTACAAGTTAGAACATCTATTTTCAACTATGGCAACCGTACGCTGCTCACTCACTTTCCATTGCGATAAAGTTTGGGCTATACATCAATCAAATACAGCACTATCATTTGAATATAAGATTTACATATTAAAAATTTAGAACAAATATATTGTAGATTGATTAATGTTTAACTAACCACAAAACAAATTACGGTTTGTAATGTAAGAGACAAACGTTGCCAGATTGCACCACGAAAATGAACATTACATTTACACTGTTCTACAACTCCTTTGAAAATACTCTTAAAAATCCTAGCAAGATGATACAAAGCCTAGCAACAACACACGCACGGGCAAACAACGAACTTGGTATTAAAGCTGCATTGTCATAGAGGACGTAAAACAAGAAAATGAGGCCATGAAGAGGGTGAAGAAGAGAGAAACAGGATGTCATCGCCATTTGCACTACATGCTGAAGAAGAGAAGGAAAGAGTAAACTGTAATCTTCAGAGATTACAAGATTTCCAGCTTGTAATCTTGTCAACTGGCACACTGCAACTCAGATTGAAAACTTAGTGGCAAAAGTACGAGGTGAGAAAGACAATCGGAGAGCTGCAGATTCAGAGGTGTGCCGTCACTAGAGTTTCACAGATGAGCGTTTTTATTTCAGAAATACTTCGATTGAAAGGAAAATCCTGAGTTACTTGAAGCCAGCTTCTCCTGTTCTCTTTGCTGGATGATTGAACAGTCAAAAAATAATTAAAATGCAAAAGTTTAAATGTTAAAAATTGCTGAGCTGGCGCTCACGTACAGACAAAGATGAACCGCAAGTCATGAATAAAACGTGACTCTTGCTCTAACCTCAAAACCTTCTTTATTAGCATTAAAGCCTGAAGAGGCTTTTCATTGCACAAAACTTGCTTTGTAATGGAAAAATGTTCTTTATTTTATTAAAATGTTCTTCACATTAAGAAAAATATTGTTCTTTTTGGCAATTATTCTGGTCGAAACTCTCTTCACATCCTGATAGCAATCAATAATAGAAGTCTAAATATTAAAGTCCCCTTGTAGTAAATAATTTTATCACTTAAAACTCATCTTTGATCACCAAAATGACATATTTAAAAGTGTTTCCCTTCATGCCTTAAAATATCTTGAATGTAACTAGACACCCTTGCCTCATTTAGTATACGCGGTTCTATGAATATGCAAATGAGCCCCGCCTCCACTCACTCACTCACTCACTCAGCTCAGAGATCCACTCGTTGACGATCACACGTTGATCTGATTGGTTTCAAGGTAGTTTGTGACGTCAGAAACACCAGCGATTTTTTTTTTTGTCTTTGATTCACTGCAGTTTTAAGGAGAAAATACTCATCAATGGTGTTGACATGAATTTGCACATGGTTTGTCTTAAAGCATATTAAAAACACCAGACAAATAAACAACATTAAAAGCTGGACCTCCACAGGGGGACTTTAAAACGTGTAGTACATATATCTCAGATTCGGATTTACGCATTTCCATGTAAACACTGTCAATGCCGAATTGACTCTGAAGAGCTGGATCACTCCTCCATAGGCTTCTGAAGGTTATTAAAAGTTATTAAAGACATCGTTAAAATAGTCCAAGTGACTACAGTGGCTCAATCTTAAGTTTATCAAGCGACGAGAATACTTTTTGTGCGCAAAAAAAAAACAAAAAAAAAAACTTTATTTCAACTTTTCATTTCCTTCTCTGTGGGCCTCGAGTGAGTTCACTAGTGTAACAGCGTAAGCTTCTGTGTCGTACGTCACACATAGATTCACTATTGGCCGACGCTGGTCATGTGTGTGATGCGTGTGACGTACAACACAGAAGCACTGCGCTGTTACACTAGTGAACTGACTCGAGGAAAAAGTATTATCGTCGCTTGATAAATTTAAGATTGAACCACTGTAGTCACTTGGTTTATTTTAACGATGTCTTTAATAACTTTTCTGGGCTGGCAAGTTTCAATCCCTTAGAAGCCTATGGAGGAGTGATCCAGCTCTCAGATTTAATCAAAAATATCTTAATTTGTGTTCCGAAGATGAACGAAGGTCTTACGGGGTTGGAACAACATGAGGGAGAGTAATTACTGACAGAATTTTCATTTTTGGGTGAACTATCCCTTTAAGTATCATGTTGTTATCTTAGCAACATACTAATGCCAAACTCAGTTTTTAGAATCAGTTGTGAGGAGCAAAACATTGATGTCTCACATGCAACAGTCACTGTCTGATACGGTTTTATTTGTGCCAAATTGAATGTTTGAATCTGAAAGAATATGTCACATTTAAAGTACTACTAAGGCCCTGTTTACCCCTGTTACTAAGATGAATTTTGGTTGATCGGATCACAAGTGGACGACGCTAAATACAGATGTGTAAAACGTTTTGAGCTCGTCCACTTTCGACCATTTCCAGAGGTAGATGAAAACACATTCGACCGGATTGCTTTCGTAGTGTAAACACTCATGAGGTCAAATGTGTTCAAACAGCCACAAAAGACTGTGTCTACTGTCCACTTACTAATCTAATGCGTGAACATTATGGGAAGAGCGCTAGACAGACGGGATTTAAACTGTCGACTGAAGACCCAAGTTTGGTTTGAAGATGAAAAACTTACCAAAGACAATGTTCTCTCACCATTCCTGATGTCTAACACACACTCACAGCGTTCGGCTGGTCTTGTGAATGTCAGAGAAACTAAAGCTGATGCTCTCTGTGTGTTTTTCCGTCGTCTTCATATGTAAATTGCATGAGCTTATTTTGTCCATTAGATTGAAAGATCTGAAAAAGTCCATACATTTATAGACCCTCCCCTCGAAGAAATCAGGACAGAACTGGATGAAAGTGGACAAAAGAGACGGATTAAAAAACTTGGTGTAAACAGGAATATGTCTCCCTCATCTGTGATCTGATCGACCAAAACGCATCTTAATACCAGGTGTAAACAGGGCCTAACACAGGTAAAATGACTTCAAATATCCTTGAATATGCTTGAGAAATGAAGTTCCACAGTCATAAAGACGAGGGACATCAAACACCTCAGTGCAGATTCTCTTGTAAATTATGCCTGACTTAAAATTTATAAAGCTGAACAAACAGAACATCCACAGCTAAAATTAGATATTTAATTTGGGTTTCGAAAGAATTTAATGAGAACAACCACAGTCGGAATAACAGCCGTAAGTCCGGGAAAGAGTGCACTCCGAAGAAAACGAGAGTCAGCTAAACGCAGGCCTTTCTCTCCAGACCAAAGCTGATTAAAACTTCCACAAGTGAACAGCAAAGTCACATTAAACCTTAAATCTCACTGGAGTTACAAAAACAGCCTGACATGGAGTTAAAATCTCGTCAAAGCTCTTAGTGCACACTTTAACGCACGTCTGTGAAGTTTTCCATCTGCTGATTAACCAAAAACAGAAGATAATTCCTGGTGGGTCATTAGTGGCGTCTCAAAGAACCTAAATACAGTCCTAAAAGCTCAGTCCAACAGCTTTTGGCAAATCAGTACACTCATCTACACACTTATGATCCATACAAAAAGGGGAAAATGTGGAACTGAACAAACTGAAAACACTGAGGTGGTTGTAAAATGACAGACATTGTTGAATCACTGAATCATTTTGAAACGACAATCGTAATTGTCGACATAAAAATGTATCATGCATTAGTGTTCAACCACTTTTTCAGTGAAGTTGGTTCCAGAAATATTTTAAAATAGCATTATAAGTCATGAACCAAACCAACCAGCTACAAGGTGAATCACAACACTACAAACTTTGATTTGATTCAACAACAAAAAAATACACGACTGTGAGCTTTAATGAGGGAAAGAGCTACAAACCCATGAAGCATTGAAAATTACATAACTGAATTAAAAGCGATGGAGAAATATAAAACTATAAATTTAAAGATGTTTATTACATCTACAGAAACAATGAATTTTAAGTTTACTGCAAAACAGCAAAGAGAGACACAAATACATCATTTGCATTGCTTTATGTGATTGAACATAAACTTTCGGCTCAACTTGCTCTCTGTAACTCTCCAATTGGTGTAGTTTTCTGATAAGAATCATGGGTAATGTAGTTTTAAAAAAAAATGTAATCATGAATTCCACTGTTAAACCGGAAACCTGACTGTTGCACTCTATTGTGCTGAAGTATTTTATATCAGCAAATCTTCAGATCATTTGTCTGTTGAGGATGTTTTTGCAAGAGATGTAAAGATTGCGATCTGTTCTCTGAATGCATTTGTTCAGAGACAGGCAGCTCTGATGATGTCACCTCACCTGGCTCTGTGCAGTTTTTCTCCTCCGTCACATTATCAGGTGTCGATGACATCAGCCGTCGCCCCCAGTGGTCATGTGATTCCATATGAGACTCCTCCACAATCATGCCATGACCTAGAAAAACAAAACATCGGTCAAATCACTACACAACGAAGAAAGAAAGATATATGGGTTTGGAACAACATGATAAATGATGGGCAGGTTTTCATTTTTGGGTGAACTGTCCCTTTAAATAGCACATTTAAGATTATAACTCTCAAAAATAAGTAGTTACTTTAATCATATGTTTGATTATGATATGAAAAAGTAGTCTAGGAACTAAACATAATGACTTGTTTAAATCTTTTTTGATGTGGTAAACTATTTGTTTGTTTACAATTAAACTATTGTAATTTGATGTGTCAATTTTTATTTTTATAAATATATCATTCATATTAATTTAAATATGAACCATAAATAAATATAAAAATGAAAATATTAGATTAAACTAGTATACATACTAGTATATAGCGCTTTATACAGCAGCTTAGCATTAATAAACAGGAAAATAATGTTGTAAAATTCCTAAATTATGAAACAAATAAAATTGTAGCTGAAAACAATTTAGTTCAATGTTGATTCAATGTTGCAAAGTTCATCAATTATGAAACGAGTTCAATTCAGCTACAGTATAAAAAGCTCTACAGAAGACAATAGTGTCATTAAGTCAATGTTAATTCAGTCTGGTTCAATAACAGTATTGATGTTGCAAAGTAAGCATCATTATTCTGCTCAATTCAGTTCATATTTTATTCTCATCTGTTAGTGTCAGTGCAGTTGAATCAATAATATTACTGAATACATAAAATATTGCCAGTAGCACAGAAATGTATTGTCAACACTTCTGTGATTTATTAAGAAAATATCTTAGAAACTGAAAAGTTCTAGCATATATTTCTTAGTAACTAAATCCCACAGCTTCAATATTATTAGAGAGACGCTGCCAGGAAGAATTAATTCACACGCAATCGCTTTCTCACTAATGCATTCATATAAATGTAATCTTTACTGTGCTACTTTATCTCTATCTGATTTAGAACGAGCAGAAATCTGTGAGAAATATAATGACCAGAAGACAAAAGAACTGATCAAAAATATGAAAAAAGCTGTTATGTCAAATGCCATAACATTATTATTAATATTAAAACTGTGAACAAAAAAACCCGCGTTTGAGACTCGGCTCGAGGTTCAGGCTTATTTCTTCATTAATGATGTCATCAGCGACTAGTCGACTCCACTTTATTAACATAAATGTAGACTTAAAAAAATCGTTCAACCCCTAGTATTAACCTTAAATATTATTTACATTATTTTAAATACTAACCATAAATATTAAATATTGTTTCTAACACCATCAGAATAGAATTATGCACTGCTTAATTCAACACACAAGCTACTATACAGGCCCAGAGAGCAGCTGAACCTCATTGGCATCACAGTATTTGAGTGACAGCACAGAATCCTGCATGATCCCGCCCACTGAAGCTTCATTTTTCAGGCATAAAGCAATAACGCGGAAAATATTTTTCTTTAATGTGCTCTGCTATAATGTAAATGAATCATTTTCTTTTGTTGGCCAGCAGCGTATGCTCTGAGTATTTGGTTCAATCACAGGGTGTCTATTAAACTAAACCGGCCTAAATTCAGCCCAAAACGACTGTCCTGAAGTGCTGATAAGACACTCATGGACTACCTGACTCACTCCAGGACAAAGCCATTTCACCAAACAACTCAATTTCAGAGCTCTGGAACAGTTCAGAACAAGCATGCAAAGAAAAAAAAAGCGATTTTCACTTTCCCACCTTGTTTTGATAGGGAAAAAAATATAATACAAAAAATAAGGACAAATAAGAGTGACAGTATTGCTTTTCTTTTCTCCTCAAGCTACAAGAGGAAAACAGGATTTGCCTGATTCAAAAGGGAGGGTTGCATATATTCCCTCTGTCTTTGATCTTTCGTTCCTGAACCATTTTAAAGGCACTGAGTCTGACGTTCACAAACACATGCTTTCAAGTTATTGTCATGAACAGACATTCATGTTTCTGACGGTAAACGTCGTGCGTCGAAACAGATTTACTATTGTCTGTACGGTATCAGTGCAGAATAATCTTTTAAGCTTCTTGTTTTTACTGTAATTAACATCTTTGTGTTTGATGCAGACGGCTTACATTTAATTTGAGCATCACTTTTCAGTTTGAGCCACAGGCATGAATGATACCTCAGATCGAGCGGCTTGTTTGTGCTTGTCTAGATCAGACTTTTCACTTGGTAGATGATAGACATGCAGACGAAACCCCACTGAAGGAGGGATCCGAGTCACATCTAGAGATTTGAGGGGTTTGACTTGGATCAGTAAGTAGAAACCATCCAGAAACACCCCCAGAACATCTGCATTATGGCGGTGAATTATGCATGCACATTTGGACAATTGTAATGTTTTTTTATCCAGATTTGGAAGGCTGCTATAAAAGACTCAGATGAATAAATCTTTCATGAAATCTGAACACTCGTGTGTCTGCAAACACAAGATCAGCCCAGGACACACTGTGTGACGCCATTCACCATGCAACACTTCACTTTACAGGCTCCCATATACCGAGAGAGTGAAGGTATTTAACACTGACGTGCTATCATGTGCATGCATACTTTCATTAATGCATGTGCAAATGAACAAAAAAATAATAATTTTTATTAGTTTGCTATGTATGTGTGTAGCCTATTGCAATTAATTCTGTGTAAATTATTATTAATATTATAGTAACTCTGATTATAAAGTTCTAAAATGCTGTTCATTTCGAACATTCCTAAATAAATAGTCCCAAAAGTAGCGTATAATTCACAAAAATAATAGTAAACCCAAACATAATTTGAGTAGCCTATGAATCCATTTATAAATCTTAAAAAAAAAAATGTAGTTGTAAATTTATATACATTCAGAGGCAAACAAGTAAGCAAGAACTCAAATTATTTAGAATTTACAGAATAAACAGGAACTGATTGTTTTCTTGATTAAAATTAAATTAATGAAACATTCTCAAACTGCTGTCCTAACAGTGATGTGCTCACATGTCACTTCTCAATGAACAAATGTTAACTTTTTTGAGAAAAGGAAAATTCAATTGTTCTGTAAAATACTTGCTGTAACAGCAAAATTATTTGTTATAAAAAATACAAACTGGAAAACAGGGTTAAAAGGGATCTATTATGTTCTTTTACAAAGTCTTAATTTTGTTTTTGGCCTCTATGGAATAGGCTTTCATGCTTGATTGTTCAAAAACACTTTTGTTTTTTTACATATTCTCCATTGTTGCAGCTCGTCTCTTCCCAAGTTCCCAGTCTGTCAGCAACGCTCTGTGCGTTTCCCACACAACACCGTAACTCGTTGTTTAACTACCATAGTATGTCGCAAATTGGTCCTTCAACCACATTGGTTAATGACGTCACGCAGGAGTGGAGTAATAACTACTTATAATGAATCTGTTAGAGATTGAATTAATGCTAGATGTTTTACTATAAATTACAGACATGGCATCTGAGGACTATTTCTCATTTTTATCAGTTTTTTTGCTTTATTTTCAGAATCAATAACAGGCTCGTTCTTATGTACTAGAGCACGTTCACACATGTGCACTCTTCAAAAACAACACTTTAAATCTCTTGAAAAACTAAAAGACGTAAATTACATTTGTATGTATTCTAAGTAAAAGATACAGATTGTACTGAATGTCAGCTTGCTTATTTTGCTCAAGATAAGGGTTTATTGAGTCCACATGTCATGCAAACTAGAAACTCTGCTTCTAACCACAGGTCGACGCTGTCGTTCCAAACACACACTTTGTGATGCTGTTTGTGAATGTTTGTTGGAACTACGGTTTCGGGAAACACAGACTCGTTGAATTGCTGATAACAACAGAACTTGCGATCACAGTTGGCTAACGATGCTTTCGGGAAACACACTCCTGTTTAGTTCCTGTCGCTATGAAGCTCCTCCTTCTGAAAAGCACACTGTGCTCTGATTGGTCGGCTGGATCAGTGTGATGTGATTGGTCGAGCGCTTTGAGTGTGTTTGGGAAATGTCCCGCTCTTACCATAACCGCCAGTTTCAACACACTAACTAACTAACTCAACCAGGCCCCGCCCCTTTATTCTGCGTATGAAGTATTTAAATGAGGAATATTGTGACGTGTTTCTTCCCGGAAGAAACTCAATGGAGGCGTTTCAGGAGTTCAGAAACACTGACACTGATATAGAGAATAACTCCCGCTGGAGGGACTTTGTGCTCGAACTGCAATATTACACACTAAAGAGAAATGAACATGGGGAAAAACATAATAGGTCCTCTTCAAGGTAAATCAAGATACACAATAAAATGTTTAAAGCTATTATAACCAAAATCATTTTAAACTTTCTTTAAATCATGCCATGGGAGATATTCTGTTATATTCTATTTCACATGTGCAAGATACATGACGGTTATATAAATAAAGCATCATCTGCTTTGATCAGTTCAGTGTAATGCACATGCGGTTCAGTTCATATCGTGATGTTTTAGGTCATCAGAGGAATGTGACTTTCATTTGCCCCAAAACAGCAAGACTGCACCCTTGACACGCATCTCTGGGCATAAAAGACAAATCCCCAGAAAAGAATAGTGCATTCAAAATCTAACCATGTGTGCATAACGGACCCAACATACTGTCTCCGCACACTGCGGCATACGAGACAGAGCAACACACACACACATTTAAAACCTAGTTATCTGACTAGTTATCGACTACCTACACATATTATGTGCATAAATGGCGTTTAGATGGGCAGCTCA
>JAPDVR010000012.1:5175804-5178304 GCA_026230005.1 Gila orcuttii
AATCAACTTGAATGTTTAAGTCATTTCAACTTAAATTAAGTAAACTGACTTAAAAGTAAATTGTTGAATCTTGTATAATTTGTAAAAAGTTGAAAATTGCTTAACTTATTTTGATGAGCTAATGTAAAAAATATGTTGTCATAACTTATTGATCATATAATATTTTAGTGTACATGCTTAGTTCATGATCAATGATCAAGCTCTGTATAGTGTTAAAACATAATGTAATGCAATACAATGATGATTGAGAGATAAATAAATGTTCCTCAAAAGCCTGATGATCATATTTTAAAGATTTTTCAAAAAAATCAACAAAAGATATATGGATACTCAAGTAAACTTAAGTTGCTTCATTCCAGTAAGTGTTAGTTTTTGATACTCTAATATTCATATTCGTATGATTTTGAATTTATTCGTATGATTATTTTATAAAAATCAGTAAAGATCTCATAGCAAAAAGAAGCGTGAACCACAAGCTGAAGGTGGACATTTTACAATAAAAGACCTTTTACTAAATAAAAAATATATATCAAGTTCGTTTTATATACAGTATAATTTTTAACTTTTAATTATAAGTTATACAAGATTCAACAAATGTTTTTAAAGTCAGTTTTAATGTAATTTAAATTGAAATGACTTAAACATCCAAGTTGATTTTACAGTGTAAATATCTTGTTACCAAGACATTATTGGCAGATATAGAGCAATGAGTGATATTTCTATGCTTTCTATGAAAGTAGTCTGTGGGTATCGAATATGATCCAGTGGGCGTAGGGTTAAGCCCCAAATCTTCACCACATGGATGTTTTCCTTTTGTGATTCAACGGTAATACAGCATTTGTAGCTCTGGAAGTAGCTCATATTTCTCAGCTGCAAGGAGACGCCACAGGAAGTGAGTGAATGAGCATGCTCTTCTTTTTATGTCGCAGACTTCGCAAACACACGCATCAGGGCTTCCTGTCCCACTGGTATACTCCAAATTTAATGCTTCCACAAGCTCTTGCATCACAGGCAGGAAGATCAAATATTCATCATAATCATGAGCGGTGTGGTGGGGTTTGTTTGGAAGGCACACACACACACACACACACACACACACGTTCACAGAATAAACAGTGTCAGAGGAAGAGGCGGCCTGTGCCAGATTCATTACACGCTAAACATCTCTCCTCCAATGCTAATGATTACAAACCTGCAGGCCGGTAAACACTGACCTTTAGTGTGACTTCACAGTCTCATCTGCTCACCGTCACATTCAGCTGAGGAAAATTACACTTTATATAATGCAGAAACTCAAGAAATCTGTATTTATGGAATATATCAAGCAGTTTAGTAGGAATTTTCTGAAGAGACATATGGTGAGATTGAATTTAGTCTTTTATTGACATATGAGATGTGGTAAATGGAAGCTCAAGCATGTTCGCTTGATGTGCGAGAACCAATGAGATTCATCCTCGTGTTACTCAGTACGCTTGAGCTTCTGTAAGAACCAATGAGATTCATCCTCGTGTTACTCAGCACGTTTGAGCTTCTGCAAGAACCAATGAGATTCATCCTCGTGTTACTCCGTACGCTTGAGCTTCAGCAAGAACCAATGAGATTCATCCTCGTGTTACTCAGCACGTTTGAGCTTCTGTAAGAACCAATGAGATTCATCCTCGTGTTACTCAGCACGTTTGAGCTTCTGCAAGAACCAATGAGATTCATTCTCGTGTTACTCAGTACGCTTGTGCTTCTGCAAGAACCAATGAGATTCATCCTCGTGTTACTCAGTACGCTTGAGCTTCAGTAAGAACCAATGAGATTCATCCTCGTGTTACTCAGCACGTTTGAGCTTCTGCAAGAACCAGTGAGATTCATCCTCGTGTTACTCAGCACGTTTGAGCTTCTGTAAGAACCAATGAGATTCATCCTCGTGTTACTCAGCACGTTTGAGCTTCTGTAAGAACCAATGAGATTCATCCTCGTGTTACTCAGCACGTTTGAGCTTCTGCAAGAACCAATGAGATTCATTCTCGTGTTACTCAGTACGCTTGTGCTTCTGCAAGAACCAATGAGATTCATCCTCGTGTTACTCAGTACGCTTGAGCTTCAGTAAGAACCAATGAGATTCATCCTCGTGTTACTCAGCACGTTTGAGCTTCTGCAAGAACCAATGAGATTCATTCTCGTGTTACTCAGTACGCTTGAGCTTCTGCAAGAACCAATGAGATTCATCCTCGTGTTACTCAGCACGTTTGAGCTTCAGCAAGAACCAATGAGATTCATCCTCGTGTTACTCAGCACGTTTGAGCTTCTGCAAGAACCAATGAGATTCATCCTCGTGTTACTCAGTACGTTTGAGCTTCTGCAAGAACCAATGAGATTCATCCTCGTGTTACTCAGTACGCTTGAGCTTCTGCAAGAACCAGTGAGATTCATCCTCGTGTTACTCAGTACGCTTGAGCTTCTGTAAGAACCAGTGAGATTCATCCTCGTGTTACTCAGTACGCTTGAGCTT